>JARHVA010001189.1:3072500-3177500 GCA_037957365.1 Torreya grandis
AAGGATAATTTTACATCAAATTGAGAAATCCAAAAATAAGAGGATACTGATAGATTTGTAGTTAAGGATTCAACCACAGAATGGGTACTAAAGGAATAATAAATGGACACAATGGGCACTTTATCCTATTATTTGAGGGAAAATAAATCAAAACCAAGGAGGGAACCTATAAAGGAACAAAAAGGAAAATTAAAATAGAAGAGGATCCAAAGGTTTCCATGGTGTCATCTGTGTTAATTATATGATAATCTTTATTACAAATGAATGGAAAAAATATCCCATCACCATAGACTAAAATGAAAGGCAAAAAAGAAAAATCCACTAAAAAAATAAAGGAAGGAAAAGGTAGAATAAAATTGGTATATTATTAATATAAAATAAATTTAGAATGGGAAGAATAGGAATAAGGTCTAATGGGTGAATAAAAAGATAGTATAGGGAAGGTACCTAATATGGCTACACTTATAGAAGTGTTTAAGAAAAACCTAATGTAGCAAGGCTAGGGAAGATGTACAATAGTAAAAACAAAGAAGGTTATAAAATAATTGTAAGATCACTATTAAAATATACAGATATAATTCCACTAATTTTAGATAGTATGATTACATCCAAACTTAAAAGAAGATGTAATAAAAACTTAGGTGAAGAGTAGGTAGGATAAAATTAAAGTAGAAAAATACCAATAAAACTCATTAGAGAAGGTAATAAGGTGAACAAACATTCATATAAATAAAAATAAATAATAATATAGAATTAAAAAAATTAATTACAAAAAAAATGAAACTTAACCTGGTGATAGACACATTAGGATTAAAAAAACAACTCTAGGTGGTAAAAGAAATAGAAGAAGATGCAAAAAAAAAAAACATGATGCAAGAGCATCACTAGTTAGATTTTTTTTTGTATTTTTCATGTATTATTATGATTATTTTTCTACATTATAGGTTATTACAGGTATTATAGGGTCTTATATAATGTTTTGGAATGATTAAGAATCTTGGATTGTGTGTCTCTAGTCTAATATAGAGTTTCCCACAAAAATGGGGGAATTTGAAAATTTGAATGTTCGGTAAGACTTTGGAGTGGATTTAGGGTATTTGGTGGAACTAATATATATTTGTTTTAAAGGGTATATTAAGTCCCTAAGGAAGTGGGTAAGATTTTTTCCTATGTGTAAGTCATGAAAATCAATGTAATCCTAAGAAAGGTAAAGAATGTGATGTTTGTAATTGCCACTCCTACATGGGAGATGGCAAGAAAAAGAAAGTTAGTTGAATAAAATAATAATAAAGTGATGTATATTTAATTTATATGGTTATATTTAATGGTATTTGGTTTATATGGATGATAACCTCGAATACGATAGATGTGGAATAGAATATTTTTCAAGAAAAGTTTAATTTTTGAAAGAAGTTTGTCTTATTGAGGAATTCTTTATATGAATGTGTATGTAAATGATATCCATGAATATATTGAATAATTTTGAGTTATTTTGAGGATTTAAAATTTTATGTGGTATTTTTTCCATATCTCAGTTGTTATTTTCCTTTGATGATAATGATATCTTTCTATTGATCTTCAGGTCATCAATTGATTTATTCAAGCTTTAAGAAATATGTTTTAAAATATAGTCAAGCATAAGATAACAAAGGTGTTTGGAATGTCATATATATGTTTTGGTTATATAAATATTGTATATATTAATTATTTGGTCAGGATAATATAATTTAATCCTTAATCATCTGTTTGAGGAGCAAGATTCATCTAAACCTTTCATTATAGAGCACACAATCTGAGTTTGATATATCCTTGTTTTGTGTTACAATAAATATTGTTGAATAAGTTTATATTGAAGTGGTTTGGGTCATAAAAATAATTTATATTTTATTATATATTATATTTAATAATTTTTAGGCTTGGGTCTCCACCCAAAGTGTAAGAGTTCAAAGAAACTTTCTCATGGTCTTGTAAACAACTAGATTTCTAACTTTTTTCATATAGAAGCCTTTCAAGGGGTGATTATGAACTAATGAATATTATAATAGGTGTGATTAATTATTTAAAACCCTAATAAATATTTTTTTCATTTGAAATTTTCTAAAACTCTTGAAATCTCTTTTAATAAGCCATCAACCTACACAATCCTATAAGAGAAGCCAAAATATTGCATTTTTACTTGTTAAACCCATTTTATGATTGATCCAAGAAAAATAACCATTAGATAAGGTGTAAAAAAATGGGGTAAATCCTATTTTAGGTATTAAAAACATTTTAAAATGTCTAAAACTCATTACAACCCTTTTTATTCTCTCTTAGCCTTACACATGCCTATCTACAACTAGCTAGGGTTTTAAATCTTGAAGCTCATTTATCTTGAGTTCCTACCCTTATAAAATCAAAAAAAATTGTAATAATATGTATTTAAATTATAACTATAGGATTTAATATTTTTCATACTTTACTATATTGTACAATATAGAGTTTTGAACTGGGTGCTTACATAAGGGCTAAAGAAGCCTAATTAGTAAAGGAAGGTGTTGAGTTGGGTAGTATACATTGAGATTTGAAGCATGTAACTTCTTAGGAAGATGTAATGGATTAATGGGTGTCTAAAATTTTTTTTTTTTGTTTTTAAAATTAATATATGGTTTATACATACTATATTTTTAGTAAAATAAGGCCACTAGAAAGGAAACCTTAAAGAGAAAAAGTGGAGATTTATGGAGAGTGATAATTTTTTATTTTTGTTATCTATTTTGATGGATTTTAGAGTCTAAAATATGTAATATAATGTAAATATGTCCCTATCATGGAGGTAATAATTTTGAATCTATGAATAAGGCCTTTAGGCCTATAAAGCTATAAAGAAGGAGAACATTTGAAATAGAGTGGAGAGTGAAGTTGTAGAGATGATGTTTGTGATGATGTAGAGAAGAGGATTAGATAAATATAATGTAGAGATAAAATAAATGGGTTAATGCCTTAAGTGATACAAGAAGGGTATGTATGCAACAATGAGGCTTAAAACCTCTTAAAGACAAGAGTAATCAAAAGAGTTAAGAAATGAGAAAAGGACATGTGATAAAAAACAATCAAAGATTAGAGAGAAGGGGTCAAAAATATTTTATATCCAAGTATTTTCATGAGGTAAGTTTATATTTTCATTTTACATCAATATATTAGTTTCCTCTGCACCAACACATGAAAAAAATAAAAAGGGAATTAAAAAAATAAAAAATAAAAAAATAATAAATTCCATAGCTTGATACAAAGAAAGATAAAAAAATATTACAAATGGAAAAAGTAGTAAGATAAATATATATAAAAAAAATGGAAGGAGAAATAAAAAAAGGTGAAAACTAGAAAAAATAGTAGAGGAGGAAAAGAAAGAGAAAATGGTAAGGGAAGAAACTAAGGATAAAAAAAAGTAAAAAGGAGGATAAAGATAAAATAAAATCATAAGAAGATAATAAAAAGGAGTTAGAATAGAAAATAAAGAGGAAGAAAATAATAAAAGGAAGGAGAAAGAAGAATAGAAAAGAATAGAGGAAAAAGATAAGAAAATAAATGAGGAAGGAATAAAAATATCTCTCATGTACTTAACCACTATTGGGCCATAATACAATCTATATTTAACATGGTGAATAAAAAAAAAAGTAGAGGAGACTAAATTTATCAAACATGCCATATTTGTAGTGGATAAAAGCCTAATCAAAATAAATAATATATAATAATACGAGAATTAGTTATTGGGATGACTGTTATGATAAAAAAATGAATACAGAGAGTATGTAGAGAAGTTGAAGAAAACCATGGGGGATGTAACTATATGCAAAGGGAAATGCAAATGATCTATAAATCAATCCTAGCTCGGTGAAGATAAATCCTACTTACACTTCTAGTTTTTGATACATTAGATATTTGAGGTCATGACCAAGATGTGTCCACTATACCTACCCAAAAGATCTCTTACCATAATAATATCAATAGGGAGGGTTCCAAAGCCTCCAGTTAATCAAAACTATGTAATAACCCTAACTAGGTCCTATTTTTTCATATTCACTAATGTAAAAAAATTAAAAGCAAAGTAAAATTCTAATCTAGTGCTAACCAAATCTTGTGGCACAAAGTGGTGGTAATAAGCATAAAAAGTAAACATGCATATAAAAAATATAATCAAATCAATGTATACAAAATTTTAATACATGGGAGATAAGTAAAAATGCTAATATATCTACTCTTACAAAGGAAGAACAAAGTTAGGAATACTTACCTTTGAATATAAACCCATCGAGCCTCAATCTCTACCTTGGCCAAGGTGCTTCACAAGAGGCTGTTGTGGTATGTAAAGATGACAAGGATAAATTAAATCTAGGATAAACAACCTATCAATGCATCTAAAAGACTTACCCAAAAGACAAGATCTGTATCTCTAAATAAAGTGTGAAACCCTAATCTATGATACTCAAGTAGAATGGTGGATAAGTAGATGCACAATATATATGTATTCTTATTTTCTTTAGAAATGATGAAATAAATGTGTTTATATAGTTGAATCTAACCCTAGTCCTTTCTAAAAGTTTAGATGATAGGGTCAACCCAATAAAATCTGTATTGTTATTGACAAAAACAAATTAGGTCTTGGTCTAGGTCTAGGTCTAGGTCTACTAAGGGATGACCTAGACCCTAAATGATTTTTGTCAATTAGAGTATAGTGTCAATGGGGTTGATAGTGTATCATAAACTATAAAAAAGGATTTTAGGCTAGTGAAATGATAATGAAGGGAAAAAATGACTATAGGAGAGTGAAAAAGAAGAGGAAACACTTAGGGAAATGTTTTTAGGATATGGTTATGTAGATAGAAAGTGGTAGTATAGGGAAAACAATCCTACAAAACACCAATGGTCTACCCACCCCTTTCTTAGTGACATCCCTTAAGGCATGCATTTATAGAGATTGAGACTTAATGGGTTATTAAAAGAGAGAAAGCATCAATAATTGATAAGGTTTGAAAATATTATGTGTATACATGTGCCCTACTTGAAGCTCATCACGTGTCATGTAGGTGTAACATGGGAAGGTACTTCAAGAAAAAAACATAACAACACATAATGTTGAAGCTAAATAAATTGTAGTAAGGAGTAAATAAGATAAATTAAATAATAGAATAAAAAAAATGTGTACCTTGACTTACCTTAGTGTCGTATATACATAAGGGGATGCAATAAATGTGAAGGTGTCTAATATAGGGAACATTAGGTGAACCTATATAAGTTATTAGAAAAGAGAAAAAAATTGAATGTTTTACAACATATAAATATAGTAGGTGAAAATATTATCTATGTTGTTAGGGTTCCAAAACATTTTATGATTTGGAAAAAGAGCTAGTAGAAACAAAGATATGATCAAAAGACAAAATCTACCTATAAATATTTGAAAGGTAAATAATTTTGGAATAGTAAATATAAATAGGGTGAAAAATAATTCATTTATTATTTTTACTATTTAGAGAAATTAGAGCTTTGGGAGACCTAGTTGGAGACTAGAGAGCTAGTATGGTGATGAGATAATAGTTGAGATGAGGAGGATGCATAAAAACCACAGTGAGTTAAGAATTTTAATATTTTTATTTAAAATTAAGTTAATAATATAAAATTAATTGTTATGTAAAATATAGGTACTAAAATTAACCTTAGTAAAATTTTAAATAAACTAGGGGTAAAATGGGGTACTCAGTAGGAAGAATTCAAACTAATAAATGCCAAAGGAATTTATGGTAAATGGGCAAAATGTTACCACTGTGTATGAACATAGTCAACTTAGTCAACTTAGTCTATAAGGTGAGGGAGAAGAAGAAGGTTGACTGCATATTAATGGGCCAATTTAGTATGCTAATTGTGGGGATGAATGTGTAGCAATAGGCTGATTTAGTTGGGAAGGAATAAAGGTTGAATAAATATGATAGGGTTGACTTAGTTTGTTTAAGAGAGCTAATGTAGTATCACTAAAAAATTTGTTGGTTGTGTAGAATAGGGATACTGTAGTATCTAAGAACAAGAAAATGGTTGATATAGTATTGATATGGCTGATCTAGTTAGAAAAGGAAGAGGCCAATATAGTATCATAAATAAACCATAGGGCTGATTTAATGTTTAAAAGGGTCAATTATATAAGAATTTGAGAAACTAAGTCAAACTAGGTCATTAATGTGTGAAATGTGTGAAATTTTAAGAATGTATTTTGATTAATTATTGTGATGCTAGGAATTTGATGATGGAGGGGAGGTTAGATCAAGTGTTAGTTATCATATAAAATAATGAAATGAAAAACACACTAACAATATTAACACCTCCATGCTTAGATCATAGGGGGAGCTTAGTGAACAAACAACAAATGACAAAGCTCAACTAAAAATGGAAAGAACTTACAAATTTCCTAACAATTCTTTGAATTCTACAACTGATGTGTTTTTTGGTTTGCTTGGATTATGATCAATAAGTGTGTATCAATAGAGCTTGGATATCTCCTTCTCTCCTTGTCACCATGGTTGGTTTGGCTTTGGATTGATGTTGCTCAAAGTGGTTTAACTTATGATTTTGGCATCATAACACTATTATCATGAAATTTTGTCATAAAACCAACATTATAACATTACTAATTCCAAGCTCTCTAAAATAAGAGTCAAATGCTTGTACTTATAAATTTAAAAACTAACCCCAACCTAAGGTGAGTTAGAGTGTAGTTAAATCTTATAATTGGTTCAAACCTAACCTTAGTGGGTTGTTTAACCTGAGTAGATTTAAAAGATGTCAAATGGTCATGATTAGAAATGAATAGACATGTTGAGATATTTTTGGATATTTGACAACCCACAGAAAAGTAATTATTAATCCTTAGGATATTATTTTAGTTTTAAATTTCCTTTTTGATAATTAATTTATTTTCTCATGTATCATTTAATCAAGTATTTGATTAGGTTTTGCATTTTAATTAATTTTGTTTAGCATTTTTAGCATTTTGTAAGATTTGAATTAATTTATGTGTGTATTTGCCCCATTTAATTGGTCTATAATCCAAATTACATATTATGAAGCCAAATTTGAGATATTTAGTGATTCTTAAATTTGATTTACAAAGGTTGGTAAGAATCAATCTAAAGTCCGGTATGAAGCCATTGGTGGCCAATTTTAGGTGTCTATAGTTTTCCCCTATTTGGGAAGGCGTTGCAAGTTATAAGCAGAGTATTGTATTCTCAAAGAATGAAAAGGTCTTGTATGCTTACAACTTCAATGACAATGGATAAACTGTAGTATCCCTCTTGAGGGAGTGGTTGGCAAATAGTCCCTCAAAAGAAGGAAATGAGTGGACTAAATAAATGAATATGATGGTGTGGAATGAACTGATTTGCACAAAGGCAGTTATAATTAGTGGCATATAGAGCTACGCCAATTAGGAGAGATAAACAAGATGATTTATCCATAGGAAGTTAGAATCATCAACATAGGTGGGATAAAAAAGAGGTGATGATTTACCCAAAGGTTATTATAATCATCAAAAAAAGCTTAGGGTAACAAGAGATTGATTTTCCCAAAGGTGGTTTTAATAAATTAAAGGTAAAACAATGATTTTCTCATAGGCGATTCTAATCATTGGTAAGATAAAACATGTCCCACTTAGGAAGAATAAAGTGAATTATTTACCTAAAGGGAGTTATAATCATTAACCCTTGAATGGATGAAAACACAATGATTTGACCAAAGCCAGTTAGAATACTTGGTAATCCAAGTGGGATGGTGTACAATGATTTAACCAAAGGTGGTTATAATCATTAGAACCTGATTATGGCAAACAAGTGGAATGGTATATAATGATTTTCCCATTATAAGCATTATAGCCCAATAGTGGTAAACATGATATAAAATGATGATGGTAATATATGATGATGTCAAATGGATACAAATGATAAATATGAAATAGGGAACCTACTATTGTGGAGATGATCATCCAAACTAACAAGGAGGAAAATTATTTCATTATTTAATTACTCTATTTGGGATATGATTTGGATTAAATCAAGAATGTTGTTTGTTTTGGTACCAAGGAGATATTATTGGTGCATTACCCTGCAGACTTCCTTAAGCTTATTTTTGCTATAACACATGAGATTAGAGTCATGATATAACAACATGAGTACTTGGACAAAATATTTAAAAAGGACTGACTCCTAATCTAATACTCAATCAAAAATAATGCACCAATGATAAAAACTATGATAAAAATGTTGACATATGAATATGGATGGATTCAAGAATAATGCACAAAGAATCACCTAATAAACACACATATATTGAATCAAGGCACAATAATAAAGCAAAAAAATAGGCACACAAAAATATAAACAAATAAAACATAAATAAAAGAAAACCAAAAAAAAAGAAAGAAACAAGAAACGGTTAATCACAACGTTAGTATAAAAAATATGACACAAATAAGATGACAAACATTGCCCTTAGAAAATAGGAAACAACTTAACAAACAAACAAGATGGGGGAATATAAGAGAAAGAAAGGGGTGGATGAGCTATATTTATATGCACAAGGCAAATGGACGTTGCCTACATAATTCCATAGATGTGATATCTAGCAAAAATTTTAGGCTAAATGTAATTCTCTTAGGATATGGGTTAGAAGAAAATGATGATAAAGAAAACATGATGAATGTGATAGAAGAATGTGGGAATGATCTTTAAAAATGGCAAGTGTGTGGGATAAAAAGGCCAAAAATGATGGGGAAACTAAATGACAAGTGGTTTATTGAGACTTAGTGAGGGTTCCTAAAATACTTAAGGCAAAGAAGTGGTCAATGTTTTTATTTTTATAAATGGTTTTCAAATATTTTTGGAATTTGGAGTATCTCAACTTGATCAAGAATGATGAGACACTAAACAATCTAAGCTCACAAAATGGTGAGAGTGTTCAAAATTAAAATTTCTTGTAAAACAATGAGAGTGTATGAAAAAGGGGGACTAAGCCAACCTCAACAAGTATCGATCACTATCCACATAGTCCCAAAATGGCCTCAAGTCATAATACTTTGACTTTATAGTGGAAGAATCTGACTAGTATAAAAACCAATTTAAATAAAATAGGCATAATTGGCATAATGACATAATACAACATAAGAAAGGCAAGTTGGTATGTAAAGGAATAGTAAATAAATGTTGCCCCTAAGTTTCCCATAGGTGGTTATAACTAAGAAACAATGACATAGAACAATGATACTAATTTTCTCATAGCTGGTTATAATTAGTAGCATGACTAGTGAGACACTGATTTTCCCAAAAGTAGTTATATTCAAGCCCACATAAATAAGGCATGGTATTTAATGAAACAAGAAATTAAGGATGCAACTACCAATTTTTTTTCATATTACTCCAAAATACCACCTCTGTCTAGAATACTTGAAATAACTACTTAAATTGATCTAATTTTTTATGTTGAAAGTGGAACCAATGGATGAACCAAATTCAAATAGGCTAGGTAGGGAGGGATCAAAACATGTTAGTTGATAGACAAGGTTTTCTAAAATAGAATGGTGGAATGTTAAAGTGATAAAATGGTAGAATGGTATAGTATAAAGAATAATATTGATAATATGGTATAACTTGAAATAGTTATCATAGATAGTACACCTAGTCACTCAAGCATAGTAATTCTTGAGTGCATAATGTTCATTATCTCATCAATTTAATCCTCATATAGTTTGGTGATTTTATATGATCCAATGCCATAAATTTGTAATAATGATGAAAGGACCTACCCAATTGGGATTGAAATTGCCTTTATGTTTCTTCTCAACCATGGTGTTCTTTTAGTTTTTTTAAGAATAAGATCACTAAGTTCAAATTGTTTATGTTTCACATGCTGATTTTAGTGGCCATGGAGTCAATTCTAATGTGCTATAATGTTTTTTATTGCATCCATTTATTTCTCATCAAGTAACTCTAGATCCTACAAGCGAGCTACTCAATAGTTTTCATCATCTAGAACATACTTTAAAGAGATGCGTAATGAAGGTAACTCGACCTCAATGGTAAAAATGGCCTAAATACCATAAACAAGTGAGTATGGAGTGGATATCATGGGAGTGTAGTGATTGGTACACTATGCCTAGAGGGTGAAAAATATTTGGAGGTGTCAATCATGACCAACATTATTGACAATATTTGTAAGGATGTTGACAATGGTTTTATTAGATGCTTCTACCTGGCCATTACTTTATGGGTAATATGCCATGGAGAAATGTTGTTTAATATTTTAATTAGCACATAGTGACTCAACATCCTTATCTTGAATGGCCCACCATTATCAGATATAATGTGAGAAGGGATATTATAATGACATATGAGATAGTTGAATATGAATTTGGAAATTTGCTTTCTAGTCACGTAAGTGAGGGGTATAACTTCAACCCACTTAGTGAAATATTTAGTGGTAGTTAAGATATGTTTATGGCCATTACATGAGGTGGGGTTTAACTTCCCAATTAGGTTGAGGCCCTATGTATCAAATGGCCATGGTGTCAACATTAGTTTCAAAGTCTTGGTCAGGGCATGAATCAGATTGGCATGCCATTGAATTTTATTACATATTTTAACATATATAGTTGTATCTATGTCCATAATTATCTAATAGTACCTAGTATGTAATATATTTTTGGACAATACTCCATCTCTAGTATGGGCTCCACATACCCTTTCATGAAATTCCTATAATGCTAATGTAGATTCTACCAAAGTTAAATAATGAAGTAGAGTTATATCAGAATTAAGATAGTATTTGATCTAAGTAAGGTATAATATTGGGCATTATAGATGAAGGCTTTGGTTTTTTTTAGGATAAGTCTAGTAGAATAATATGGTAGTAAATATATGCATATAAGTCTGAATACCAAGTAGAGTTGATACCAACAATATCACAGATCATTATGATGGTTGATGGTTCATGAGCTAGAATTAACATATTTTTAATGAGAAAGTGATATTCCTTGGATGTGTCTATATGTGGAATCAATTATCTAATGGTATTAATTTCATCTTCTATTTTTTTACTGGCCCTTGGTGTGTGTTCAAATTGGACATTAGCAATTTGTTGTTTGAGCGTGTTGACCATGATGTTGTATGGGACCAACTTATCATCTTTGGTCTAAAAATGGTCTATAATTCATCATGATGATTAAATAAGAATCACCATAAACATTTAGATGATGTATGTTTAATTATATTGCCTATTTAATCCTTAAAATGAGTGCTTCATATTTAGCCATGTTGTTAGTACAAGGAAAGTTGATTTTGAATGACTTAGGGATTAGATCCCCTTGTGGAGTAATAAACAAAAGGCATGCCCCTAATCCATGTATTATGAATGATCCATTAAAATATAGCATCTAATGTTGCTCCTCAAGAGGTGTTTAAATGATGGTCATGATGGGTTCATCAACAAATGAGAATGTTAGTGGCTCTATGTCTATAAGGAGTGCTTCAACAAACTGATCTACAAGAACATACCCCTTGATGGATTTTTGGTTCATATACTCTATCTCAAAATCACTAAGAAGCATAATCAATTTGGCCATGTAGCCTTGTAAATATGTTTTAGATAGTAGACACTTGATTATATCTACTTTTAAAATGACCATGGTCCTATTGTTCAACATGTAAGGGTATAGTTTTTGAGCTATGAAGACCATAACTAAATAGGCTTTTTCAATGGGAATATAATTGTGTTCATACACAACTAGTGTATAGATTAGATAGTACATGGCATGCTCTTTTACATTATCATTGTGTTTATCTAAAAGTTACCCTAAAGCTTTGTCTATCAGTGATAGGTATAGAAGGAATGGTTTCCCTCACATATGAGGCAATAAAACTAGTGGATTTTCTAAATAGTCCTTTAGATGTTGAAAATATTTTTAAAAATTGGCATCCAAAAGATATTTTACACCCTTATTTAGTAGGTGTGTAAATGGGTGACACTTGTCTACCAATTGAGATATGAAGCATCTGATGGATTAGATCTTGCCCTAAAAGCTATAAAGCTAATTTAAATTGATTGGTAGTGGCATCTCTATTATGGCTCATAATTTGGCTAGATCAACTTCAATGACTCAATAAGACATAATAAAGCCAATAAATTTGCCTAAAGTAACTCTAAAAACACATTTCTTAAGGTTGATCCTGACTTTATATTCCTATAGTCACTCAAATATCCTCCTCAGTGATATTGGATAATCAACCTTGGTTTTTAATTTACCTTTTATTTCATCAACATAGTATTCAATAATGTCATGCATAATATCATGAAATATTAGATCTTGCCCTAAAAGCTATAAAGCCAATTCAAATTGATTGGTAGTGGCATCTCTATTATGGCTCATAATTTGGGTAGATCAACTTCAATGACTCAATAAGACATAATAAAGCCAATAAATTTTCCTAAAGTAAATCTAAAAACACATTTCTTAAGGTTGATCCTGACTTTATATTCCTATAGTCACTCAAATATCCTCCTTAGTGATATTGGATAATCAACCTTGGTTTTTAATTTACCTAGTATTTCATCAACATAGTATTCAACAATGTCATGCATAATATCATGAAATATTATGGTCATGGATATTTAATAGGTGGCCCCTAGATTTTTGAGACCAAAATGCATAACCTAATAATAGAATATTCCCCATGGAGTGGTGAGCACTATTTTGTGTTGGTCTTCTAGCATAATTTGGATCTTATTGTAGCCTAAGAATCCATACATAAATGAAATCATCTCATAACCTAATATGGATTTAATAATCAGGTCAATGTTTGGTAGAGAAAAGTCATATTTTGGTTAGGCCTTGTTGATGTCTCTAAAATCAGTATAAATTTTGATTCCTTTTGGCTTTTTACTAACTGGTATAATATTGGAAATCCATTCATAATAGTCGATTGGTCTAATACATCTCACTACAAAGAGTTTTCCAACTCTTTTTTACTAATACAAAAATGTGAGGATGCATCTTGTGCAATTTTTGTGTCACTAGTTTGGCATCAGGATGTACCACAAGGTTCTGAACAACCAAGTGTGGTCTAAAATAGGCATGTCAGAGTAGGCCCATGCAAATATATCAATAAATTCCCTCAAAAGAGATATAAGGACTTCACATTCCTCGTCAATGAGGGACATGCCTAATTTTATCCATTTTAGGTCATGTGGAGTCCCAATGTTTACTTTTGTTGTGTCCTCTACTAGAAGGGTCAAACCAACTTCAAGAATAGTGGGAAAAGATTTGAACTATTTAGCAATGTTAGAGTCCTTTGTTAGGAATTGTTATTTAAGTTATCCTAGGCATGATGAATCAAAATCCCCCAAGGGTAGGGATGGACATGTAAAAAATGTGGTTGGAAACTCCTAGTTATGTGATCAAACACCTATTGTTCTTCAAGACTAAATTCAGACCCATAAACAAGTTCATAATTTATGGTATCCTAAATGATTTGATCAAAATCTTGTTCTTCTTCAAGACTAAACTTATACCTATAGACAAATTATTCATTGGTGGTTTCTCGATCTATATTTGAATAAGGTTGAACACCCCCATCTAATAGTACCTAAAATAGGTTTTCAACACTAGATTGGCCGTTATCTTTACTATTTCCTTGGTCCAAAATCACCTCAAAGAGGTTTTCACTTTGGGATCTCAATATTTTATTTAATTATTTTTGGCTAAGGGTGTTCACCTGGTCTCTAAAATAGGCTTCAAGATCTAGCTTGATTGAGAACCCTTTTTTGTGGTCTCCCAACAAAACATTGTCCCTAAGGCCTAAAAAATTGTAGAAGGCCTCGTCATTCTAAAACTCATCAAATGACATAGTGGATTATTTTTGGCCCCAGTCTATTAGTTGGAAATAATATAATGGTAGTGGATTATGTTGAGTAATTGGTCGAAGAGTACAAATGGCATCATTATCCAACAAGTTAGTATGGGCTAGGTCATAGAATTGGCTATGCTTAGAATCTACTTTTCTACCGACCTCATTGTCACTAGTTGTTGGTGATGGAACTTGAATAAGATATATGGGGTCACCCCCAAGTGGTTTAAATCTAAGTCCAAAGGTTCCTTTATACCTAGTCATATAAATTGGCTCAAGTGATCCTTGTTGATTTCGCATGAGGCCTCCTCCTTCACAGTCTTGGTTTTCCATGATCTGATTAGGAATGGGATATTTTTAAATATTGTAACAATCAACCAATTTTTCATTATAAAACCATGAGTCATCATCTAATAGAGGGTATTATTCTTAGCCAAAGGCTAGTATAAAAGTGATAGGTGATGGACTGTGCATTTGGCCTTTCCCCTTAATTTTCCATTACATGAGTGGTTGGGTTTCTGGTCTTCCAAAAGACTTGAGTTTTTGTGGAATATTTATAATGTGAAAGGTGTCATGGGTCAAGTATTATCTTGAGCCATTAGCCAAGATGGTATAATGATTACACATTTTAGGAGGTGGCATATGAGAAAGTGAATCAAGGGTATTAGGGTTAATGTAGTTGGCCTTTGGTGAATCAACAAGTATTGCTTTCCCCTTATCCTTCTTAGCAACTAGGTTCATGCCAAAATGGTAGTTATAGCTTTTGAACTTGACCTCTAAATGCTTACAATGCTTGTACGGATGCAACTCTCTTGTAATAGTAACTTCCATTATTGAATGGGATAAATTGATAAACTAGTGAAATGTTGATAGGATTTCACAAATATTGTGTATCCAAAGTCTACACAAAAGCATATTATATTAAAATTATAGATCTAACACATAGCATAGTGTATCATGGGTCAAAGGCCTAATGATAACTAGTAAGCTGACGGTGCCTTATGATTCTTATTCTTCATTGTTGTAGGCTTTGATTGTGATTGTTTCTACTTGGAGATCTACTATCATGTACCCAAGAAGATTAATGAGCTTTAGAGACACAATATCCATACCTGATTCATTATCTATGAGGACATGCTTCACTTTGTGCCTTATTATGTAAACTTTAATGTATAATGGATTATCATGAGCAGGCTAAGGGATGCCATATCACTTTGGTTAAAGGTTAATTATTGGCTTGGAGATAGATGTATAAACAAATCTTGAAATTTTTTAGGAGATATGTCATTTGAAACTTTGGATTGGCCAAGGAACTCTGTCAAGATATTTTTGTGGATAGTATATGTATGCAACAAATCCAAAATGGAGATTTATGTTAGTGTCTTTTTCAATTATTATATAATGTCAAACATCTTTTCTTTGATAGCAATAAATGGATTTTTCTTATTTAAAATGGTAGGTTGGGTGATGGGTGAAGTGGCAGATGGTTGTGGGCCTGGTATGGTAATCCTTGACTACTAAGTTGTGATTGCACAATCAGGATTAGGTTTAGGAACATTGTTGATAAAAAATGATGGTGGAGGGGAACCATATAGGATAAGTCTCAGTTAATAGTGCACTTGTGCATGGTCATGGGAGAATGATGAGTTATCATTATAAGGTACAATAGTGGGAATCCATATTTGTTGGTTAACCTGTATGTGGTCCTAGGTCAAGAAAAGATTACCAACATGGGTTAGTTGATTAGATATGATTATAAATGGTCTTGTCTGACTGGTAATTGGTCTTGGATTGATGTAAATGGTGTTAATGTGACCTCTTTCAATATGGCCTACAATCATGTTGAGTCATGTGAAACTACATGGTAGGTATGTTGGTTATTAGCCTCATTTTGGCCTTGGTTTTATCTTTTATTTTGATGTTATTTATTTTGTTGTTGGTTCTATTGGTTTTATTAATTTGGCCTTGGTTATTGATATTATTATTTTTGTTTTATTGGTTGTTATTTTTTTTATTGGTTATTATGTTGGGGAAAAGGATTCTAATAAATGTCGAGGTTCTGATTAAATGTGGAAGATTCACAATCCCATGTGATCTCTCTATTTTCTAAAATATTCTCAATTACATGTTTAATTTACACACAATGATGTAAATTGTGGCCATTGACATGATGATATTCATAGAATTCATTTGGCATATACTAGTTTGGATAGTTAACATACTCAAGAAGGCCCTTTAGAATAGGCCATTTAATCATATTAGTTGTTGCAAGCTTTCAAAACACTAATTCAATGGGTTATCTAAGATTACTAAAGACATTATGAGTAGGCACATTTATTCTTGGATGAGGGTTTTATAAAGTCATAGGTTGTCATGTTTGTTGTATTTGCTATGCTAGTTTAGGTTATTGTACTTTCTATGCTTGTTGCATTTACTAAAGAGGTTATTGGTTAGGAGTTATGTATATATGTGGCATAGGTTATGTAAATGGTGTTTGTACCATTTGAACATGTTGTGACTCAATTAATCCATTTCCTAAAACATTCTTATTGCAATTGAAGTGCTTTGGTTTATCATAGTTATTGGCCTAGGTTTTTTATGATGCTTTCTCTTGGACTAGATTTTGATTCTAGCCATTGTTATAGTTTTGGTTCTAAATTTGATTTAGCAAGGTTATTTTAATGATTCCTTTGTTAATAAGGGATCTTTCAATCAACAAAACTTTATCAATGATCTCTTTAAACATATATACACACTAGAACTCAAGGTAGTAACATAACTTATTATGTATATTTTTGGTAAACATAGTATCTATTTGCTTATTTAGTAGACTATGGGTAAATTGTTTTGTAAGGGTTCTCCATCACTGTAGATAACTTGTGAAACTTTCCTCGACATTCCATTTGGCCTGTGTCAAATCTACCAATGAAATATCATGTTTGAGATTGTAAGAGAAGTGTTACATGAACTCTTCTAAAATATCATCAAAATCAAATACTAAATTCTTGGGTAACTTTAAGAACCATTCTAATTTTTTCCCTTCTAGGCTTCTTGGAAAAAACAACAATTGTATATGTTGTTATAGGCTACTAGTTTGCATGCAACAAAGAATTACATCAAATGAACCTTGGGGTCACCTTTCCCCTTGTATTTTTAAAACTTGAGTAGTTCATAACCTAGAGGAAATGGTATCTAAAAGTAATCCATGTTGAAAGGGTAAGAACACACATCATCCAACTTGAACTTTTTAGTCTGTTTCTCGACTTCGATGAGGGAAATTACATCCTTCATTTGTTATAATTCTTGTGTGAGGAAACTAGTGAGATCATTGGCTTGAGGTGAAGGTTGAGTGGTCAAAAGTAGAGTAATTTGATTGAGGTATAATGGAGGCATTTTTTGGGGAATGTTGGATTAGTTAGGTAATGAACCAAGAATACACATGCATGGATTAAGCTACGATTATTGAAATTATATGTACTATGGTGAAATATTCTAGTTGGGATTGGTTATATAGGCTTAATGTTGGGAATACTATAATTAGGATGGAGGAATATGGACATACTATGCCTATTGAGGTTGAATAGGGATATGCTGCCAACTAATCATACTTTGCTGATTGAGGGGAACTTATGAAACAAGACCCTATTTTTGAATTAATGGCACAATCTACATTAAAGGAAATCATTTCCTAATAGGTATTTAAGGACCATTGGAACCTCTTGGTTATGAAAATCCATATTGGGAAGTGGATGCATGTTAGATATTTGACATTTATTGTTAACCAATATTAGTATGTTACTGGTTAGACATATTTAGTTTTGGATTGGCATGTTAGCCTATAACTAAAGAGGCATGTTTATTGCTACCTAGAAATGTGGAACATTAGTTTACCTCTATTGAGGTGATAATATGTTTTGCTTCTAATATGTGGGTACACTTGATGGTGCCTATTGCTATAGAATATTACTCATCACCTCTTTGGGTATAGTAATGTTCATCACAATTTATTATGGTGTGGTACCATTCATTGTCTGACTACTTAATACTTGATGTTGGGTGCTTGAAGAATCAACTAGTTATGGATTAGAGGTAGTTGGGTGAGGTTGGGAAGTAGAAACTCCTACTCATTGAATTTGTTAACCATGAATGGTGATAGTTAATGACACACTTTATTGTTGACTATTTGTTTATATGTTAACACCACTTTGGTTTAAATTAGACATTGCCTACACATTATCCACTATGTTCAACTCAATAATTCACATGGAAGCATAAAAAACTTCCTCAATAGTTGCAATATTGAACATGTTTTCTCTTGAAGTGTTTTACGTAATTGGGTCAAACCCTAATTTTTTTGATTTTTTAACTTAATTAAGACTCATGTTAAAAGAAGTGACTTAATTAGAGGTGTATTAGATGTGATCATATTATTAAAGTTACATGATAGGTTTTGACGTGTCTAGTATGTTATCTACATTTGAATAAAGTGGTCCTCCATGAGGCATCTTTGTGTGACAAGCATATGTAGATCTTGATATGGCATTGGTACAATGGCATTAAGGTTTCTAGAAGAGGCTTGTTCATTGTAAGATACATTTAATCCCCTCTTACTAGACTTTGAAATTTTTCATGCCCTACCTCTATGGTTATATTAGGATAATAGGCTAATGGCATTATAATGTAATAAGGTTACTATTAGATATTTTTTTAAATCAAAGGTATGCTAGCTAAATGTTGGGCCATCTATTCTTAGTCTTTCTCTATGTATAGAGGCATGTTAGCCAAATAATTAGCCAAAGGATCTTGACTTTGTTCCCCTGATTAAATGTTGTAATGTGGATAATAATCTACCTTCCAAACAACATTATCTCATATGGGTTTTAAATAGAGTCCTCTTGTGTGACAAAATTTCCTTATCTTGGATTATACATGACTCCACTATGTGTATAATGAGACATGGTCAAACCAATGGCAAAAATTTTGTGACAAGATGGGATAACATTCTAAACACTTTGAAAAGTTATGTTTGAAAAGACAAAGGGTTCAAACTAGGTCTAGCTTGGTCAAAGAAATTGATCTATATCTTGAAAAGGTCTATGCTAAGATTAGGTAAAAATATTATAATGCAAAATGTCTAATATTAATTTTATTACACAAACAAGGTCAAGTAAATGAACTAATAACAAGATGCCAAACTCTAGGTCCAAAGATGTTCCAAATAGGTCCAAACTAGGAAAGGTAAAAGTTGATAGGTATTTTAGCAAAATGCGACATCAAAATCTAGGCTCAAAACAAGGAATGTGCTAGGAATTTTAGCCAAAATTGGCATAAAAATCTAAACTTGAAATAAAAGGATGATTTTAATCTAACAAACTTGGAACACTTTATCATAAACAAGGCACTTGGTTCTAGACATAAATGTGATCAAATTGGTATAAGGAACTTAAACAAAAGGCACTTGGAGATAGATTGATTCTATCAAACAAAGGTATAAACAATATAGTTTTCAAATTTTGGGTCAAAAATTAACCTAAGTTATGCAACCCAAAAGAAAAAGATTTGTGTATTTGCCCCTGCATGTTGAGGCCTAAATATAAATCAATCAATGTTCTAATTAAAACTTGTAAAATTTAATTGAAAACTCAATTTAGAAAAACTTAGGCTTAGTTGACCAACAAGCGAGGAAAATTTGAAAAACATGAATGCACTAAAACAAATATCCCACAAGACACATGAATTGGTTTAAACAATGACAAATTAGACACAAGATAAGACAAGTCTATTAAAAAAAATTGAGAAACATAATGATGTTAGTGATCTCAAATGGTATAAACAATGTTCTTTTCAAATAATCCTAAGGCTTAAAACTTGAATTAATTTGGGAAGCATAATATTACTCATCTCAATCAAGTGACACACAAAATTTTTAACATAAAATTTGTCTAAGTTAAATCAAGGTGTCAAATGGATGGCATAATGCCTCCTCAAACAATGGAGTAATAGAAAAATAAACTCATTTATGATGTGGTATAAATAAACACAAGTTTTAGACATAAAAAACTAAGAAATAAAGGAATAAATGATATAATACAACTAAGTATATCATCCTAGATCCTATCAATGTGTGGCAAGTGGGGTTGACTAAAACTTACAAGTTACAAATGTCTAGATTGATCCCAAGTGTGGTAAACATAAGATAAGCATCAAATAAATTGAGTTCATAATGATCAACTTATCATGTAAGGGTATATTACTTTGCATGATGATTCCATCTATGGAATGCTTAGTGGAATCCCTTGGTTGACCAGACCTAACTTGGGCCTTTGTTATGAAAGGAGAGGTTATTTGATCAACATCCTAGCTCTTGTAATATGCATACCCTAATTTGTATACTCCACCATGGAATAGGGTTGAAACACTTCCATGAGATTAATCCCTAAGTCAATGCTTCCCTAGAAAAATTGTGAGAGGTAATGACATCCCCTTCACAAGCCACATTACATGAAAATGAAAGACAAGTGGAAAGAATTTAGGTTGTTATTAGATTACCCAAACCATATGAGTTTTAGGGATAGCTTAGACAAATTTATTTCCATGCTTTGGACTAGTCACAAATTTAATGAAAAGGTAATTTTGATCACCCAAGTTCCCTATAGGGGATGAGGGGAGAGCATGCATGCACCAATCTTTTTATGAAAATAAACAATCAACAAATAGTTTCAAGAAATTATGATTAAAATAAGTGTTTATTTTTAGGCACCAAATTTAAATATGTGATGATGTTATTTACTTTACCCCTTCACTTAAGTGAAAAATCTTGAAATAATTTCATAACACAATTTAAGCAAAACCATCTATGTTCATTTTAAGACCAAAACCCAAATGTTCAAGATTTAGCCTAGGTTTATTTTTAAGCACCAAAAATAAGTGTTCAAGAGTTAAGAATTCATTTTAAGCACCAAAAATGAAATGTTTTAAAGACTTTTCCATTCTAATTCCTTTTAAACATCAAATACCAAATGTTTAAGATTTGACGTGTTCATTTTAAGCACCAAATTGAATTATGCAAGAATTAGCTAATTCTTTTTAAAGACCCAAAATGAAATGTTCTTTAGCCAAAACTTAAAAACTTGTGTGTTAATCATGTCTAAGACCTACAATTGTTAGATAGTCTCCTTTTTATTTAAGTACTTACAATTATGAGAAAATAAACTTTGAAAAAGTATCCCTTAGGTTTTTTATTTTTGAAAACATAGTGACTATGATCAGTCATAATTGATTGATGTTAGTTTCAATCAATGTCAATCAGTATCAAAGAGAACCAAGGATGGTAGTAAAGGACTGATACCAATCGACTAATACCAATGTTGGTCACCTGTGAACTTGAAAGTAAAACCATAAAAAAGAAAAATGTTAGGTTAGTCTAAAGTATGATAAAAACTTCATGAAATTTGTAATATAGAGACTAGATAGAGAGTTTAAATGATACTAAAACCATGATATCATGAAAATCAATGTTAGAAAGATTCAAAATTTAATCTTTGTAAACCATGTTTCACCTTGCATACCAACTAATGGTGGTTACATAGAACTAAGCTTAGTTACGCTAAATCGATGATGATCATGTAGAATCGATGCCAATTAAGCCTAAAAAATATGTGTCTCTATGTAGATCTGAGTTAATTCAAAGATTAAAAATATGGTATAAATAAAGACAACACTATAATTTTTATGACATTCAAACATTCTTTTGTCAATGTTTGAGTTGCATCTTCATCTATTTGCTACATTGGGTGCTTAATGTCCCACTAGAAATGTCATTTGTGATGCTAAGAATTTGATGATGGAGGGGAAGTTAGATCAAGTGTTAGTTCTCATATAAAATAATGAAATGAAAAACATACTAACAAGCTTAACACCTCCATTCCTAGATCATAGGGGGGACTTAGTAAACAAACAAAAAATGAAAAAGCTCAACTAAAATGGAAAGAATTAAAAATTTTCCTTACCAATTCCTTAAATGCTCCAAATGATGTGATTTTTGGTTTGCTCATCTTGTACTCAAGAAGTTTGTGGCAATGGAGGTTGGCTATCTCCTTCTCTCCTTGGCACCATGGTTGGTTTGGATTTATCTTGATGTTGCTCAAAGTGTCTTGGCTTGTGATTTTGGCATCATAACATTATTATCATGTAATCTTGTCATAAAACTAACATTATAACATTACTATTTCCAATATCTCTAATATGAGAGGTAAATGCTTATATTTATAGGTTTAGCAACTAACCCCAACCTAAGGTGAGTTAGAGTGTATTTAAATATTGGAATGGGTTCAAACCTAACCTTAGTGAGTTAATTACCAGAGTAAAGTTAAAAGGTGTCAAATGTTTATGATTAGAAATGAATAGGCATGTTGAGATATTTTTTGATATTTGAAAACTCACAAAAATTTAATTATGAATTCCTAGGATATTCTTTAATTTTTGTATTTCCTTTTTGATAATTCATTTAATTATTCATGGATAATTCAATTAGGCATTTTATTAGGTTTTGAATTTTAATTAATTTTATTTAGGATTTTTATCATTTTTTAATATTTGAATTAATTTGTGTGTGAATTTACTCCATTTAATTGGTCTATAGGCCAAATTGTCTATTATAAATTGAAATTTGAGACATTAAGTGATTATTAGGTTTGATTTGTAAATGTTAGTAAGAATCAGGAAAAAGTCTAGTATGAAGACATTGGTGACCAATTTTAGGTGTCTATAATTATGACATATAGATATGATACATATTTTATTGTTTTATATTTTTTAGAGACACCAAAGGTATTAGCACCTGATAGATGTATCATGGCTACCAGATATACTAGATCAATTGATGGATGTGGATAGAGGATGACTGGTCACACTAGAATTTGGAGGTATCATGGAAATGAGGTGCATACCACTTAGTTTTGATCTCATTATCATGTTACTTGGAGTATGGGAATGGTTGACCAACACTTTTTTATGGGTGGTGGATGGGGATACTATAGAGGTGGGTATCACACTAAAGGATGTCCATGCTTTACTAGGGATATTGATAAGAGGGACATTAGTGATCACTGGGACACAAGATGATCTAAAGGAGAGGTGAGTATTAGCCTAGTGTGTGACATGCTTAGATAGGATATACCTCAGATTAAGGTTTTATCTATTTGATGTATATATCATGGAAATTCTAGATATCTAGAAGGCTATGATCAGACTTGTGATAACATGAGTGTTGTGTCACAAGTTATAAAACAAGGTACCAATGTATGTGATAGCATTATGTTAGTCCATTTTGGAGTAGGGAACACTTAAAATTTTGTATTTCTCATCTAGGTCTTGCTCATGCATGATATGTATCAAATGATGTATAGAGGGTAGAATATGATGGGGCTTATTGTGTTACTGAGTGCTTGGATATATGAGAGGTTTTTTATTTATTGGCCAACTAGGTTAACCCATGTGGTTGTTGATAGGTTACCTTGAGTGATGAGATGGAGGTAGGACCATGTATCTCAATATGTGATCCATGTGATAGCTTTATAGAATATCACATGAGGGGAGATTGTGTAGCAACCCTACACACACATTACTAGTGTATGGCCTAGTTGGTTGACTATTATGATAGGGTTGGCACTGGTGTATATCATGGGCCACTACACCTCATGGGTAGATATGTACCTAATGAAACACTTTCTAGTGTAGTTTAAACTCCCACACCTAGTGGATACTATAGTAGTTCCTTCTTATTGGGCATGGCATAATAGAGATTTAAGAGGGAGAGGAGGAGGAGTACCAGTGAGATACTTATGATTAGGCCATAATGTGCTATACCATGGACTGGTTGAGCATTAAAATAGGTATTAATAAGAAGAGATGAGATAGATATGGATATAGGAGTAGGAAATGATGCAATAGTAATAATAATGACCACCCCATCCACACCAAAGATACAGGTTCCACCATTGAGAGTGAGCATAGGTGAGAGTGAAAATATAAGATGACCCAACAATCATTTTTAGACATATCTTATCTATAGAGACACATCTTAGGAGAGGGTCACAATATGTGTGAGTGGTGACTCCTATCTTTATATTGGTATAAAGGAGATCCACATAAGAAGCACTTAGCAGATGAATAGACAGAGAGACCATGCTCAATGAGTGAGTAGATGGGGAGATGGTGGTTTGTGACACTACCACTCGTGATAACTATTGTTATTTTGATTTAATATTTTGATAGAAGACACTAATTACATGTGGTTTATGGTATATAGATAGATTTTGATATATATATATATATATATATATATATATATATATATATATATATATATATATATATATATATATATATATATATATATATATATATATATATATATATGATAAATATCTATTTCATTATAGTTTTTTAGATCTTAAAATGGAGGAAATCAGATGGGGATCTCTATTTATGGATGCATACCATGACATTTTGGATGGGGTGTTGGCTCTATACAACCCCAACATAGTGGATGATCCTATGGTATCATTTGCCCTAGCCTAGGCAGGCTAGTTTAGATTTATGGGAGAGGCCGTGAGGTAGTTGAAAACACAAGGGGATAGATTTAAACCACTAATAGGGGTGGGAGAGGGAGGGGCACATGCCTGGTAGGCCTTGGTTTAGGAGAGAGTAATGCATTTGGATACCACAATACATCTTGGAAAGGTGCAGGCCTAGATGGCCAACCTATAGGGATAAGTAATAGGTTTGAGATCATAAACTACCTCATTATAACATACCATTCAGAGGGGATAGTACTAAAAATCTATAGGCAATGTGGCTAGGCCACATGATAGGTAGGATGGAGCCTAACCTTAGAGCTATATTTATTTTTTATTTTGTATAATATAAAACACATGATATATATATATATTGATTTGGATAGTTTGGATTTGATCTCATGAGTTTTATTTGGTTATGGATGTTCATGCATGGATATATTACTTTCTAGCAAATGTATTTGGCTTTTATTTTATATGATATGAGAAATATATGTGGAGTGTTTTATTTTATATCATGATGTCATACACATGCATGTTTAAAAATAAAAAATAAAAAATGACTTATAAAAGTATAAATAATAATAAAAATGTATTACACACTTTATCATGATGGTAAATTTGTAATAAAAAATATGACTAAATATAAGAAAACAAATATGGTAAAAAGAGATAAATTTTTTTTGTAAACCATGAGAAAGATTTGTACCAAATTAAAATAAGAAAAATCACACTATACAACATTGAGAAGTATGAAAATAATGAAATAAAATGGAAAACACATGAAAATAAAATGATATAACAAATAAAACAATTAAGTCAATCAATCATATTAAATCACGTTAGGAAGTATAAAAAAGAAACAAAATTAAGAAAATGAACATAAATTGATCACACTAACTCAAGTTGGGAAGTATGAAAAACTTAAGAAAATGGTGGTATTCTTACATGTAATCAAAAAATAAGAAGATAAAAGTGAAATATCAATGGAGTAAGCATAAAACATACTATATGAATATGGGAAGCATGTAATTGACATGCAGCTCATAATTAATCACTACTTATCTCAAATTTGACACATGTAATTTCATTGTGACTTGGGTATTAGAAAATTTTACTTGGAAGGCCTAGTCCTATCCATAGTCTTAAATTTTAACTCACAAAGGGAACACCAATGAGGTGGATACAATTTGGAATTAGTTTTAAATTGGATGTTGGAAATGTGTTAATTTGTGATGAAGGCATGATCCTATCCATGGTCTTATATTGTAACTCATAAATAGAATCCCTAAGGGGAGTGATCAGCTAATAAAACAATATTTCTCAATGGAAAATATTAGGACTATTATAAATGAAAGAGTGAATTTAAAAATTATAAAATAAACATCTATGATAAGACCTTAGGAAAGATGAGGCACACTAAGGACATAGAAAAGATACTAAGTTTGCTAGTGACCATCAATATACAAAGAATACCCATTCTTAATAAGTATAAAGTTATATATGAAAATAAGTGAGATACTAAGATTGACTCATGTTGGTTGTTTGAACAAGAAAATTAAAATAGAGATACCTTATCATAATGTGTTACCCATTAACTAGGACCTCTTATAGAGCCATCAGTGTAACACGAAGATTGGGTACTTGTGTGAGAAAGTAGGTATCACTAAGAGATTTTTTTATTCTCCTTTCCCAATATATTGGCCTATCACACCCCAATGGACCTAAACTTTATCATGAATCCAAATATTTAGTTTGAGATTCAATTAAAAAAGGATATGTGATTTGAATCACATTTTTTAGTGTGATTTTACTTTTGAGATTTTAAATGTTACCTTTTATATCATTGCCTTTTGTTAAAATGATTTGGCTTTTTAATTTTTTATGGATTTTAAGATCCCCCCTCCATTTGGACTTGGAATAACCAACATTATAGACAAAGTGACACACATGAATGAGCTTTAATATTTGGTTAAAGGAAGATAAGTATGCAAAGACATTACTAACTAAAACACTTAGGCTTACCTATGAACCAATATCCTATCTCAAGTTTCAACCATGTGTATGCTTAGTTTTCAAGGAAATAAAAGTGGAATAGATCAAGATTAAAGGTATATTGGTAAGATAAGATTATGATAATGAGATGGTTGTGTTTGCTAATTGATCACATGGTAAATAAGGATTACTTATGGGAGCAATGTATGTATAACCAAGTCACAATAACAATTATATGTGTTATGGAGATAAAGTAGAAAAAAATCATGAGAAAAGAACAAGACATCCATTGAAATAAATTAACTCATAAATATAAACATTTAGTCATGAAAATAATCCATAAGAGATCATAATGAAAAAAATGACACCATAGACAACACATTATGCAAAATATAAATAACCATGTAAGGTAGGTAAATGAATCAAGAATTTGGTACAACATCAAATGATATATAAATTAGATAAATATAAAATTGGAGCACACATCCAACCCAAAAATAAAGAATAAAAGGAAGTAACACCATGGTGTGTTCATATGTATTGGTAGATCTATCCACAAACATTATCCATAACATCTTATATATCTTTATGAAGCTAGATCCTAACTTCAGTGAGGGTCTCATTGATCTTTAGTGAAAGTTGGAAAGATACCTCTCATCAAATATTCTCAATAGAAAATGTAGGAAGGACTAAAGGATCATGCTCATGAAGGTCATCGTGTATAGCATACTCAGGATAATAAATAGTAATAGAGTCTATGGGATAGGAAGGAGCCACTGGTA
Organism: Torreya grandis; assembly: GCA_037957365.1. Classification (NCBI taxonomy): domain Eukaryota; kingdom Viridiplantae; phylum Streptophyta; class Pinopsida; order Cupressales; family Taxaceae; genus Torreya; species Torreya grandis. The sequence goes on from JARHVA010001189.1 coordinate 3,099,771, forward strand.
GAGAAGGGACAATAGGTGAAGAAAGATCCACAGTGGAGGAACCACAGGTGGAGAAGAGTCTATGGTTGGAGGTACCATAGGTGGATAAGGTTCCATAGGTGGAGGAACTATGGGAGAAAAAGGGACCAAAGGTGGAAGGACCATGATAAAAGAAGGGGTAGCCTTCTTGCATGGATGACTTATGGGAGGAGGAATAATATCCACAACAGTGGTCACAAGGTGATTCTAAATATGTTGTTAGAGGATGTGGCAATGATTAGTGTGATGGGTACTTCACTAGTGCCATAAATAATATACCTCTTCATATTTGGGAATATACTTAGGTAATAACTTGGGAGGAGGGATAACATTGTCTGTAGGATCAGTGAGAGTAGGATGCAATATATCAATATATTGTCATAGATTTTGACAATGGTTAAAGGAATGATTATCTATAATGTGGAAGAAATATGTACACTTTTTATTAAACTTTTTGGGTGTACTAATAGATGGAGTGGAATTGAAAGATGGGGAAAGCTAGTATAGTCTACAATCTCTAGTCCAATGACTGATAACTTTATGAATGTCATAGTAAAATTGATCAACCCATTGGGTGGGTAGAGGAATAAGATATGGTAAAGGAAATAATCCATCACCAAAGGGAGGTGGGGCTGGTAGATAGACTATGTGAGGCTTGTCTAAAGGAAAAATAAAATCAAAATTAGGAAGAGACTCAATTAAGGGTAGATTGAGAATAGGATCCAAAATAGGCTCAACTTAGGGAGGAGTAGGATACATAGAGGGTTTAAGGATAGTAGAAAGAATATCAGGGGGAAATAGGCTATAGGGATCTTGGTATCTATCAAAGCAATAAGGACTAGTCTTAACATAATCCTTAAGCATGATCCTAAGAGGTTCTTTAGAAACTGGAGGTTTTTCATGCAAATGCACCATATTTAACCTATGAATAAGAGGAATAATGGTAAAATTAGGAAATATATTAGATGAATGGAAAGACTAAAATAAAGAAGAATGATAAGTAAGGATCTTATCATCTCTATCATGGACAAGACATTCTTAGGAATGGATGATATAAATTATAACCATCATCATAGTCAGGTGTATGAATATCAATGGTGCAAGTAGGTATAACTTTCTCATCAAAGTTGCATGTTGAATATAATGTTGAGTATTAGTTAAGACTATGGGTGTGTCATCACTAGGTGGTTAAATGGAACACATATTCAAATAAGGTGTAAGTTAGGAAATGAGATTACGAGAGAGATCTAAAGTTTTTATATTGAGTTTGATCTCATCTAACTCATCATCATTATAATATAATGGGTTAAATGGTATCTTACCAATGAGTTAAGGTAACCATGATAAACTCACATAGACTTAATAAGGAAATTAAAATGTTAAGATTCATGGAATGGAACACTCAATAAGGGTTTAAGGGTTGGAACTTTTAATACACCACAGTCTTGGGATTGTTCAAAATTCTAAGGGTTAGTGTTGACTTGAATCCTATAGATTACACCATTATGAGGAAACTTAACACATTGGTAGGTAGAAGAGGTGAAAACCCTAATGTGATAAGTCTATGGTCTATAAATAAACATATTGTTGGAAAGAGGAAAATTAAAGATCAAAACCTTCACTCAAACTATGATAGGTAGGATGGTAACAGGGAGCCACATACAACCTAAAGGAGGAATTTTAATATGATCATAACCTTGACACATGATTCATATGGACTTAAGATTACACTTAGAGTATCTAAGGGTTATAATTAAGTCAAGAGAGGCAACATAAGTACCTAAAGCCTCATCAATTAGAGCATGCTTGACTTGGATGTCACTAATTTGGAAGCTTATAAAGAAGGGAGGATCATCTGCATGAAGTAGAATCTCATCTAAGATCATGAAAGTAATAAGAAATTTGAGAGAGAGATAGAGAAGTGTCTATTGTTTATTCAATGTATATAGACATATCTTTACATTATTTTAAGATACTATCTTCTAACCCAAATAAATTATCTTCATGTCCTAATGGGGAAGATAGGGGATGTTCATTTTTAATATGAGTTGCATAAGGTCATTACGATGATGCGAGAGAAGTATAAATGAATTTGAGAAAGGGAATTTGAGATGGGAGATTGGTAAGATCCATGATAGGGTCCCATTAATTATAACCATTGGGTGGACTACTAGATAAAGGTGTGTAGTGTTGAAGGAGCTCCTAGGAAGGAGGATTAGAAGTGAATGTAATCTTATGTTGATAGGACATGGTTAATTTAGTTTGGGGATAAAGTGGTTGATTGTATTGAGAGGATGTGGTAGTTGATTTAGGTTTATCTTGGGATTTATTTCAAGAAGTGGTATTATAAGGTTGAATAATTTTGTCAATGGGTAAAGAGGTTATGGAAATTATATAAATAGTATAAGAGGTATATCCAATAAAGGTGTTGGAATTTATTTTTTGAAAGAGATGAGTTCCTCTTGCCCCAACTTAGTTAGGTGAGTTTAGGAAAAATCTTAGATAACATGAAATTTTTTAGATGGTTGGTGTGTAGGATGAGAATAGATGAAAAAAACTTCCCTTCACATATTAATCATATTTACCACATCTTTTCAAGAGTTTGGTTTATAAGACTTTTAATGTGATTGGTGGAAAGGGTACACTGGTCATTATTGTCTTGATGGTTTGGAAGAGGATATTTATAAAATGGCCAGATGATCATTAGCCTTGTTTAAAGATTGATTTTTTATTTTGTGTTTTTTGAGATTTGAAGGTAATGTTAAATTCTTGTTAACATTTATGAATGAGGAAATCATGATTAAAATTTAGACCAATGAGGAAACCTATAACTAAGTTATGCAATTTCTTGTAAGTTTCATGAGAGTGACCCCAACTAGCATGAAACCAACAAAATTTATTTAGATCGTATCATGATTTCATGGGGTAAGTGGGATTAAGATCTTGTGAAAGAGACCTTGGTAGATGCTTTTGGAATCCTGCTAAAGATAACATATTATGAATATTAATGCTATTTATTTGGGAAAATTGATGATTAAGGGTGTGGTTTAAATGACAAGATTGCTCCAGAGCAAGATCAAGAGCAATAACTTGAATATTGTTAATGGTATCATAAGAATAAATGACACCATCATTGGTAGCATGATGATTTTTATTTTTGATGATCATGTAAGTGCCCATAGGAGGTTGGGATGGCTCAAACTAATGGATGATAAAATATTGGTGCTTGGCTTTGTTGAGGGCCTCTTCCTCATGGAGAGAGAGACCTAACCTTATATTACAACTTAGGATAGAGATCATTCGTGAATAGATGAAAGAGGTTTTCATCCACCATGTTGTGATTATAATTATTACACAAGGTATTCCACATTTAATGAAAGCTTATGTGGTTTTAGTATCAAGTTGATTACAATTGATAAAATGAGTTAAGGTATTCTCAAGGAGGTCACTAGTTTGAAATTATTGTACTAGATCATTAACTAGATCTTTGAAACTAGTGAGATAATGAGGATTGAGTTGAGTATACCACTCTAAAGCATCTTTGGATAGGGTTTTCTCTAATAGCTTGGTAGTGGGAAAAGTGTTTGAATTGACCCAATATTTGTATAGATTACTAAAAAAATTTAAATGTAAGGTAGGATAAATTATTCCATTATAACTAATGGTAGAGGTGGTGCCTCTCGTATCTATGTTGGTAGTTTGAGGTGTAAGAGGTTAATTTTTAATATGTTTAATTATTTTTTTTAACAAGAGGTGGTTGGTGAGTGAGATTTCCATGGGAATATATAGGGGTTGGGGGTAATTTTGATTGTGTTCTCCCCATAGAACTTGTTAAGGTTGATTTTGGAGGTGTATAAGGTGATTATACATTTTCATCATTTTTTTGGCATTATTAGCTTGGAAATAATTCATTTGGTTAAGTTTTTTAATAATATGTTATGGGTTTGAGTGGTGGTTTGATTAGTGTGCATGGTATGTGAAGAATTAGTATTGGTATTATTGGCTTAGGTACCACTATGAGTAGTAGCATTCACAACATTATTGTCTTGAGAGGTTTTGGTAGAAAAGGAGGCTCTAGTGGAATGCTTATCCTATGCTAAAAAATATGCACTAGTAGAAGGATTAGAAGAAAAAAAACACTAGTGGCATGGTTACAATTGGTGTAAAATGATGCACTAGTGGATTGGTTGAGAAGGATGGGTCTTCAAAAAGGCCCACTAGATGTGTAACCTACCATGTTAGTAGAAATACTTGCCATATAGGTAGAATAAATCAAAGAAGAAAAGGTCATAGTATGAGGAGTCAAAAGAGAAGGAAGAGGTTGAGAATAAAATAAGCTATCATCCCAAAATCTATGTGAGAATATGGGGGAAGGTGAATGGGGTTATTATTTTTGACTCATTATCATAAGATTTCAAATACTAGAAGGATCTTTTCCTTGATGTTGAAGAACTTCATTAATGAAGAAAGCCATTTCCAGAACATACTCTAATTTAGGCTGATATTCTATGGATAAAAGAGGTTTATGAACTAAAGAGGCATGAGGAGGAGTCCCATAATTTGTAGTATAAGTGGCCACATGCACATTACTTTCTTCTAAACTAGAATCCAAAAGCTATTTATAGGGAAACCTATTTAGATTAGTAAAGTTAATCATATCTATTGAGTTCAAATCTATGTTTTCCTCAAATAGTAAGTTCATGTTGAAAGAGAAAGGTTAAAAAAGATGATGATAATGTAAAGACAAAGTCAAAAAATAGGATACAAAGTCAAATTAGTTGAATATGTTCTTTAACCTAGGGAATAGAATAAACAAATAAGGACACACAGTCATTTAGGTTGACTATGTATGAAAGAACATAATTATAAACAAGCTTATAAGTGTACACAATTATGTAGGTTGACTATGTAATACTGAATAGAGAACTAAATAAGGGGATAAGAAGACATGGTCATGCAGGTTGACTATGTACTATTGATAAGAAGGTAGAACAATTTATAGGATACTGTATTGACTAATATGATAGTGTCTTGAAATAAGGAAAATTTTTACAAGATAATTTTGAAGCAAGGATAAAATCAAATACATAAACCATTAGATCAATGTGATTGATCCAATTATGGCAGACAACACAAACCTTTAATCAACACTAGCCAATGTAAGTTTTCAAATAAAACACACAATGATCAAAGAAAAAGAAAAAAAACTTAAAAATAAATTTTAAATAATTTCTCACCCTAAGTGTTATTAGATTGTTATAAAATTTGACTTTAATGTGATAAGAAAGTTGCCTGAAATAAGGAACTAGAAAGTAATATATGGTTGGTTTTAGGACATTTGCGCTGAAAGGGATCTATATTGATAACGGTACCATCTTGGTATTTGGGCCTACCCCATCACTTCACAATCCCTTAGTGATAATGGTGTTGGGTTCTTTTATAATGTATACCATTAACCATGTATTTATACTTGGCCAAAAAACCAATTCAACTTACCCCTTAGTAATGAAATCCAAGTAGGTGGGCCTTAAGAAGATAAATGTTTAATTTTTTTAATGTAAAGTTGTTTGGTAATGTGTGCAAAAGATTAAACTAGTGTAACTAAAGTGGTAATTTGAAAACCACTTAATTAGACTATGTGAGCTAATCTAAGTATGCAAACAACTGAAAAGGAAGTGTGAATTAATTACTAGCAAATAGATGTTAATTCCTTGATTGATAATAGTATCGAGTTAGTCTAGGAGATAATGTATGAAAAAAGTACAAAATAGAGTTAATTGGGTCATTATTATTCTATAAAAGCAATTTTTTTAAGATTAGAGTCTAATAGGTCGACCATGTCTCTAAACATTAGGTAGACTAAAAAATATTGTCTACCAAGTCGATGTAGTTGGCTGTAAGGTTGCATTTGTGAAGATTACCAACTTGTGAAAAACAAATATGAAGGAAGAAATGAAATGACAAAGAGAGATGAGAAAGGGACCTTAGTGGGACTGAAGATGATTTAACTTGCAAATTTATATGTTTTATTGCTTAATTGATTATTTCAAATTGGGTTAACTAATTTAACCAAGTTTTGTAAAAACTTGTGTACCGAATAAGAATAACAAATAGATTTGACCTATTTTATAGTGTTTATTGACCTATATGTTAGTGGAATAAAATAGTATACATAGTCAACATGTTTTAAATTCCATGTCAATCTAGAATTTAAGAACAATACAATGTCAAACTATTCAATCCAATATCTTATAATTGATGAAGACCTACATAGATAGAATATAGTCATTTTAAAGTGACTATGTGTTAAAATTGTGCAAAAAAAGTTATAACTATATGAATTGGTTTGATACAGTACTACATATATAAAAGTATAAATGAAAACAAATATGATGGCATGAAAGAAAACCTACAAGGGTTATATTCTTGTTGAGTTCACTAGAATGTATGTAAAGGGAAATGTAACTAATCTATAAATCAATCCTAGCTCAGAGAAGATAAATCCTAATTATAATTCTTATTATTGATACATTAGATATTCAGGGTTATAACCAAGATGGATTCACTAAACCTAGCCAAGGGATATTTACCACAATAATCTCACTAAGGAGTGTTCAAAATCCTCCAGTGAAGAAAAAATATGAAATAAACCATATGTTTTCATATTCACTAATGTAAAAATGAAAAAATCAAAGTAAAATTCCAATCTAGTGCTCACCAAATCTTACGGCACAAAGTGGAGGTATTAAACATAAAAAGTAAACATGCATAGAAGACATATAGTCACACAATGTATACAAAATCTTAATGCATGGGAGAGAAGTAAAAATTCTAATATATCTACTCTTAGAAAGGAGTAAAAAAATTAAGAATACTTATATTTGAAGACAAACCTATTGATCCTTAATCTCTTCCGTGTCCAAGTTCTTTACAAGAGGTTGTTTTGGTATGTAAGGATGATAAGGATAAATTAGCACTAAGCTACACAACCTATCAATGCATCTAAATAAGTTATCTATAAGGTAAGATCCATATCTCAAAAGTTTGAAACACTAAGAATGATCCTCAAGTAAAATGGTGGATAAGTAGATACATAATATAGATCTCTTCTTCTTCTCTTATTTAGAAATGATGAAGTGAAAATGTTTATATAGTTGAATCTAACCTTATTCCTTTTTGAAAGTTTAGCCAATAGGGTCAGCCCAATAAACTCTATATTTTTATTGAAAATAAAATTAGGTCTTGGTTTGGGTTAGCCAAGGGCTGACCTAGATCCTAAATGATTTTTTTAATTAAAGCACAGGGTTGATGGGGTCGACAGTGCATCATAAACCATAAAAAATGTATTTTAGGATAGTAAAGGGTTAATGAAAGTGCAAATGATGAGAGGAGGGTGAAAAATAAGAGGAAAATCTTAGGGAAATGTTTTTAGGAGATGGTTATGTAGATATAAATTGGTAGTATAGGGACAATAATCCTATGAATCACTAATGGTCTACCCACCACTTTCCCTATGTACCCCTTAATGTGTACACTTAGAGAGATTGAGACTCATTGGGTTCCTACAAGAGATAAAAAATCAATAATTGATAAAGTTTAAAAATATTATGTGTGTAAGTTAACTACCTAATTATAATATTATATTATTTGGTATTTATGGACCCAATAAAAAAATTAGATGACATGCAGATGAATTTAACATTGCCTGCACTTGTTTTAACACCAACATAGTTCCCTCAAAATAAAAACATGATAAATGGATAAATATGTAAAATGAATAAAATGAAAAAACTTAATATATACTATTTTTTTAAGAAATGGAGGATTATATAACACTATTAAATATCCAAATAAATAAAATGAAAATTTAGATAGCAGTTCATGAAGCGTATTAATTAACATTGGAGGATTCACTAGCTCCAACGTATGTGGTTAAAATTTATAAGATTTTTTTTTAAAATGAATAATATTTAAATGAAGTATAATATATTACATGCCAAGGCCATACTATTAAAATGGAAAACCTTATTAAAAAATATGGTAGATAAGTATGAGAAATACATAGCCAAGGAGGGGTGAATCATTCAAAAAATTAATTTTGTTGGCATTTTCTTGACATTATGGTGGATGAATTATTTTATGGTACCTACTAGGATTCTTAAAGAGTTTGCTCAAGGATGAGACAAAGTTATTAAAGCTAGGAAAATGTTGGAAATATTTCAATAATATTTGTACTTAACATATAATCATAGTAGAGCTTCCATCTTTACTGCAATAATAGAACACATCTCTAGGCTAATGGGATAGAGGCTTCTACCAACATGTGTAATAAAATATGGTCTGGTCACATGAAATGATGGAATATTATATATATAAAGAGAGAGAATGGATGTTACACTTCATTCATATCTTTATTTTATACATTTTCACTCTCTACTCTCTTATCACTTTCCCTATATATATATCATAAATATCTATATACTTTATATCCTTTATTTATTTATTATCTCAATCTACTCGACTATATTCTACCATATTACAGTATTTTGGTACAATAACTGACTAGAACCTTTTAAAATTCAATGGCCATGTATTCCAAATACATGCATTTTCTTCATACATATTATATTTCACTATTTCATGTCACCAAACCATATTGTGATAGAGATATTCATGATAGTCTTTAAGATAAGTGATAAGAGAGTAGAGAGTAAAAAGTTATAGAGTTAAAATATCAATGAAGTGTGTGTGTATATATATATATATATATTTCATTATGATCATTCATAAAAGTGTATTCATTCACAATACATAGTATAGATGCATTTCCTACTATTTATTGTGAATGAATACACTTTTATGAATGATCATAATAAATAAATTCATATAATTCTAACCTCTATACTATATTATCTATAACTATATTCTAATCAAATTTCATAACTATTTGTAACCATGTTTCATATTTTATGTCAACACATATAGCAATAAAACATGCGATGGAGAGTTTATTTGATATGTATCACAACATTAGAATCTCAAAAAAAATCCTATATGTATCCACATATAACATACAAATTCATAAAATCATAGAGTCACACACAATGCCATGGCCATGGCACACACTGAACATAAAAACATGTGTGATAGAACACTTTATCACATAGAGTGAAATTCATATGGATAAAATTATGTAGATTAAAATTCACACATAAAAAAATTCATGAAATGAACTTGTAGAGTAATATCCATACATAATAGGAGTCACATAATGAATATCTAATGTCATATAGTATATGAGTCACATAAATAAAGAGTTAGCAAATTTAATACAAACTCAAGAATAAAATAAAGTAACATGTAGCAGTAAAAATTATGCATAAAATAAGCAAGGTTAATCTACATAACCAATATATATCATCATCACACATATAAAAATATAGTATTTATATAAAATAACACTTTACAGAGTATGAGTAATTTTAAAACCATGTGTAATCATTGTAAATATCACAATATGATAAATGGAATGGTCATAGACATATGTAACTTGTGTATAGTGTACAAGGATTCCCCTAGTGTAAGAATGCCCCCCAATATAAGAAAGTAGCCTCTAGGTGTTGGAATGTCTTACATATAAATGCCCATGTCAAATATGACCTATATGTCCTATATCATACTCATGTATTGTTAGCAACCCAAGTTACACACTACTGAAGTAGATTACTTAGATCTCTTTCAAACCTTTACTAAAAATGGATTGGTCTAAATTTGTGGGATACCTATAACTAGAAAAAACCTATAGATTATGAGGATAGATCCTCTAAATGTATCAATTTTAATCTTTTTCCTAAAATCTATTTTTCTTTTGGGGTGAAAAGAGTTAGAGAGATAACTGAAAAGGAATAACTATACTAATGATGGTGATGCACCCATTCTTAAATGATCCTCTATAAACCTTTGTTCTTGAGCACGCTTGTGAATCAAAAGAGAATATCTTGTCAACAATAATTTATTAATAAAATACTAATCATGAGTGTTTTATATGAAGGTTAAATAGAAGATTTGTAACTTGAAGGTAGAGGGATGAGTGTCTGTAAACACACTACGTACTAACACTCTTCAACACAATTTATATCCTTTAACACTTCATGTGACATATAGAGGATTAAAACATAGTTGTATATGAATGAGAGGACATATAAAAGGAGATAAATATCACACTTATCTATAAATCAACAATCAAGAAACACACTAACAACCATGAAGAAGTCTGCAACAAAATTTTCTCATTAACTCAAGGTGAAAGTTATAATTTCAACATAGTTTTTGTATACCAGCCTGAGGGATACAAAATATTAACAATAAAGCCTTAAATATATATAAAAATAGGTTATAAAAATAAACATGGCATAGAGGAGAAGCCAATAACAAAAATCTCTCATTAACTCAAGTGTCACTTCAATTACAAGCAACTACAAACAGTCCACAAGAAGTCTCTCCATGATTGATGTTTTCGCATGCCCTTACACACTAAAATTAGGTACTTTAATATTATTTAACTATTTAAAATTCATATTTAATCATGATACACGTTATATTTGTTAGATAAATCCTATACCTTTCCACTTAATGGTGAGTTAACTCATGTATTGACACTCAAGATGAGTTGTGCATGTAATTGTCACTTGAAGACTAGTTATGCATGTGATTGGTAGTTGAAGGCCAATTATGTGGTGTGATTATCATATAAATTATAATTTATTCATTTTATTAATTTTCACTAACTCAACCATTAGTTTCCCTCTGCCATTATCAACTTCACTTGATTAATCAAGTATATTTACTAGGCCAATTAGGCTTAGTAGCCTAACTACTAGTGTTTAATATCCATAATAACCTACATGAAAATTTTAAAACCTATAAATATATATATGTATTTAGGGATATAAAAACCTCCCATATCATGAAATAGGTCCTTGTGGGTAAGAAACACCTACAAATTTATCAAACTAGGTGATTAGGTCACCTTGTCATTTACTCCTACAACTTGGTTGATTAGGATAAATCACAAGGGAACTTGAAGGCATGGTTATAATAATTTGATGAAATTAAGAGACATAAAAAGTTTAAAGCTTCACTCTCAAAATATTTTCACTTTATTAAACTATCTTGTACCTCTCTTTTTACACTTCTTAAAACCTTATTTTTTACAGGTTCATACACCATCTGTATAACAAAATGTCATGGACATGAATATTTTAGAGTGTACTAGATGATAAATGTGGTAGTTAGGTTATTTAAATCTATTTGGGTGTATTTTATTTCAAATCTTCTCAACTGGGTCTATATTAAGGTTATGAGAGGGTTTAAGAGTACTCTAGACTCTTAATGATGATTTATAAATCTTGGGAATTGAATGTCTAAACCAATGCCACAAAACATTATTATATTAGTCCCTATACTTCTCCTATATTTCACATCCTCCCATGAAAAATATCCATACCATGGTGAACATTTGAAGTCACCTCTCAAGTAAGAAACAAGATTTCTAGGCAGTGTTTGGTATCTTAAGGCCAAAATGATCAGTCATACCACCTCTTCTATAGCTAAAATATGGCATAAACTTGTATCACAAAATAATGATGATTTTTATGAATATTTGAAGTGTCCTCATGACCTTATTTTACATTTTTCCCCCTTATGATGGCACTATTCAATGATATCAATAGACAAGCACATATGTATGCAGGGTTATTTTGGATTTTGATCATATTGTGAGTTATAGGGATATTTTTCACTATATATAACATGGATAACCTATATGAGGTCCTTTAGAGTCATGATATTGGCTTGATCAATCCATTATTCTTATACTTATATGCCTATACCCTCTTATTTGAATAAAAAACCTATCTACCTATGGAAATGATTTTAAAGACTCTTATAGATGGTTTTTGTAAGGTTATTTAATAATTTTAAGATGCCATCTCCCTTCTACAATTGTCTAAGTAAACATCTTTCATTTTCTTGCCTATAAGATCAAAATAGCCTTTTAAAACATAGTCTATACAACAAGGTTCATGTATGTTCCAAATAAATATATATGGAGATGCTTAGGATATTTTATAATACCCCTAACATCATTTAATGACCCAAATACTCCATTATAATGCACATGTTAGCATATTTATTCCATCACATATATCTTAGGATTTTACAAGGGTTTTAAGAGTCTACAACTTCTTAGCAATAGTTCATAGCATACATACCCCTAATGGAAAAACTATTTATATAGATATGAATTACATTGACCCCTTAAAAAACCATGACAAGATTGATCTCCCATTCAAAATATCCATGAAGATGTGTACATGGTGAAGTGGTGCTTTAATGGTTCTCTTATACTATACAAGTAAAAAAGAAAGGCTTAAGAGCAAAAAAAAAAGTTTGTTTTATTCCATCCACTCCAATACCTCCTTATGGTTTTAAATGACCATCCACCAAATTATAATGATCATAAATTTAAAATAAATCCCATGGATTAGTTGAACATGGTGGTAGGGTTTCATAAGTGTTTAAAGCCTATTTACTTGTGTTATTAATTAAGGGAATATTTGCATGAAATCCTAATTATGATCACTCTCAACAAGTGTTTTAAGATTAAACATCATCCTAATCTACTTCAAAAACCCTCACATGGGGTTGAAACCCCCTGTATGATCCTTTAGCTCTTTAAATAGTCCTCCTAGCTCTGTTGACTATCAACAGATAAAAATAGTACTATGATAAAATAGTGGATGATTAAACTAATAATGTGACCCTTAAGATATAATATAAATATTAAAAAATTAATTAATATCATTTTTACCAATTTTTAGAGCTATATCATGCCTATATACGCTACAACACTCAAATCTTTCAATACTAGCTTAGGCTATCTGTGTGTCTCAAAAGGTTTATGACTAAGTTTTATATCACATTTATATACATGTCTAAGGATGATTATAAGTATTTATTAGGATATAAAAATCCTTATTTCAATGATACATATCCTCCACTAGTTGCCTCTTGAACTTATGCAACCCATCACCACACCATGTCTCTTCAAAGACCTTAATATAAATGTCTATGCTAACACTATTATAGATGATGATTAGGGAAATATAAGTGTTTGATATCCATTACAACATAAATTTCACCTTGAGACCCAAAAATTCATCTGTAATCTTCCTCTCATCTCTTCCTTCAGTATATTTTCTCTTTAAGGGCACTTTTAGGCTCTTACAATCTTGATTCTATACACAGGCCTATGTACAAGTACTTTCATGAGTTGCAAACTTTTAGTAGAGGTATTGATCTTGGTAAAGGTATTATTATATAAAATTTACCATTTGAATACATAGGTTACTTCATAAGTTTCCTTCTTGATTGAATTTCATCATTAATTACAACTGTCTAGGGTATGTGGATATGTTAATACAATTGACCCTCATATGGTTGTAGGTGAACATTTCAAGGTTGAACTTAGAGAAAACCTTTCTTAATAAAATATTATTAATACCATAACCTATTTATCATATTCATAATTCTCATTAAGATTCCATTTTATCATGAAATTCTTCCATAGACACTCTATTCTCATCCATTTACAACTTGGAGTAGTCTTATCTTGGCAAGGTTGTACATGGCGTTTGATGAGGTGAATGACTATGTTACCTTAAAATTTTAATCTTATGTTTTGTAATTAATAACCATATTAATTAAAACTCAAACTTGGGCATAAATTACACTGAACTTAAAGGCATAACAACACTTTCCTTTCCTATTGATGTGATCTAATATTGGCATACTTCAAGAGATATTCAACTACTACTGTAGGTGGAGATTCTTGTCAAAATAAGACCTAATATGAGTTTTATCCATCCTTAGTGTTTGAATCTGATCTAAGTTTTATTTTCATCACTTTATCACATTGTCACCTCGATATTCATTACTCCACCTTTTGAATATAAACCTTTCTTCATCATAGACTTGACTTTATATGAAAATTCGGCCTTTATACAAACTATGTGCAATTTTTAGGTCTTGAGACAACACCAACAAACCTCCAAAGTCATTCTAATTGTTTTTTTAGCTCAAATTTATTTATTATCTCAACTCTCCCTCAAAAATCCAAATCTCTTCTTGTCTACATCTTTGATCACACCTCTCCTTAGCATGGTTGCAGGTGATGACCCCTATGTATCTTATACAAACTATTGGAAAGAGACCTTAAGAAGGTTAAAATATTATATTATGAACCTATTATTCATTCAATAATCAAAATCAGATAGTTCAACCTTATTTCATTTAGATATCCATACTTTTATAGTCTCTTTACAATAGTACCTTCATGAAGCACATCTTGACTATATCTCCCTTAACTATATGTGGTGATTATTTTATATTTAGTAGGATTTTAAGGTTTCCATACCTAATTTCATAACCATGATGTTTAGCAAACATTACTGACTCATTTTTGATAGTTAATCAATGAGATGGAAGGAATGAAAAGTGATATTATGATATTGGTTTGATGATGAGATTGGATATGAAGTGGAAAGATTGCAATAATGATGAAAGATAGTGTGAAATTCTATGATAGTTAATGAATACCATGAGGGAATAATATGTATATGCCTTAATTATACATACCATTTTGGAGGTTTTTTACAAGTATACACTACCAAAAATGGAAACTAGGAATCATCAAATACCTTAAGGAATGCTAACTTCCTTTAATATCTGCTAAACTATGACTAAGAGGAGGTTTTAGGGTGATGGATGGTGATTGATACATGAGACGCTTGAGGAAAAATTGATATAATTTAAAGAACATATTAACATAAAAGAGACCTAAAAACTAAGTTTATAAAGAATTTGGACATTCTTGGATTTCTCATGAACTGTACAATCTCTCTAAACTACCTGAAGATTATAGATTTAATTTTATATGACTTATTGAGATATATATTACCTCACACATGTGGAAATAAGTTGAATAATATCATGTAAATGTGGTTCATACTCCTGAAAATCTCCACAAACTTCCATAGAAATCTCAAAAAACTAGTTGTTTACTTGAATGAAGAATATTTGATGAGTGCCTTAGCTTGTAAAGGATAGTTCATAAAGGAGAGAGAGCCAAACTGATAACCAATTATCAAATATGGAATTTATCTCAATCCCATTCCTCTTCCTAAAATATTAGATCTTGATTTTCTATATCATAGTCATACCATCTGCAAACCTAAAGGGCTCTCTTGATGTGCAAAAGAGCTAGGTAAATGAAGAGAATCAGTTTTGAGCCAATTTAAAGGTTTTTTTCCTTGAATATCTTTTATAACACATGTAATGACTCCACATTTAATATTGTGATATTATTGGCATGTTATTTTCATTTATATCAAAAGGTTTCATCTTATGAAGGTGTATGGTGAGTGATCATTGAGGTATGTGACAAGGTGAGTATTAGTTTTCATTGATGTCACTAAGATTATTATTAATGTTATTGAGGTTTTTCTTACATCTTGTGAGTATTAACTATAAAAAATAGGTATGATGGTTAAGTGAGAATTGAAGCATGGTTATGAGGATATAGGTCTACATGAGGTCATGGAAGAATGTTGACCAGAAAGAGATTATTGTAGTGGTGTGAGAGCTTTGTTTGAAGAGTGTTCTTGTTTGATATCATTGAGGTAAGCATGTTTGAGTAATAGTTCTTAAGTATAAGGTATCTTGAGAAATCTAGTCTAGACCTTGTAAGAAGGTATGCATAGTGAATTTTGGTGAAGTGAGCACAAGCTTGTGAAAGGTTGCTTGGCATTGTGTGATCATTTAGTAAAGTGTAGATACTTTTAGAAGTATTTCAAGGTTAGTTATCAAGTTTCAAGTGCTTAAGTAGCCTAGTCATGACATGTAAAGTCCTTATGAGAATGTATGAGTATGGTAACTTGGTAATATGGACGCAAAGAGGCATGAGTGGTTGTATGAGGTTGATTGAGCATGTATGAGAGGAATTAGAGCACTCATGAGATTCTCAAAATCAGCTTATAGGGGTAGGACCTTCAAACCAAGTTTGTACGTAAACCACTTCTAGACCTTACCTGGCCTAATGAGTATCATGATCTATTGTAAAGGCATGTGAAGGATGTATGGTAGTGATTAATCATTATAGAGGTTGCTCTAGTATGTGAGTGAGGTGATATTGCATGGAAAGAGACATGAAGGTCAATTTTAAGACCTAATGTGGTTTACAAGTCAAGGTCTAGAGAGTGAAGAGAGAGAATGTGGCCTAATGAAGGGTCATGATCAGATTTCAAAGTGTTTGAGATTATGTAAGAATTTTTAGAGGAGAGGTATGTTGTATCAAGTTTGTTCACATAGTTTGAGGTCATAGTATGAAGGACAAGGCATGAAACATTGTTTAGAGGTTTATCAGGTGCTCAAAATGAAGGGTTATCAACCCAAGAAAGGTTTTCTTATGCTCATTAGCTTGTAAAATATTTGCATGGGAACCTAATATATTTATGGTAGATTTGGAAGGGTCCTATATCAAAATTATAGGCATTATTTTTTAAATTGAGTGGCTATGCTTTATGAACAATAATTTATAGTGGAAGTTTTGTTAAGCCCTCTTATAACCCTAATGAAGACCTGATATTGAAAATGTTGATCAAAAGTTACAAGAATGGATTGGTATGGATAGATAAGTGATTTGAGGTTGTATTAAACTCTCTAAAAAACCTATAGGTGAGATTGAGTTTTTAGGTGTGTGAGTAGACCCTATAAGAATGTGCTAATTTTTATAAGATTTATTATAGTAGTTAGAGTTGACCAAGTCAAAGTTTGAAAATGTATGGAGGATGAAGCTTGAGATGTGTAGTTTATTTAAATCAAGTTTTATAGATATTTTATAGGATTTAGGTGTGAAAATTTGGTGTTTTAAGTTGGCCAATCGCTAGTAGGCCTAATGAAGAAGAATAGTGAAAAATCCATGCAACATGAAAATCTATTTTTTGATGTGATTTCATGAAAGAGTGATGAATTGGAGTGAATGGTGGTGTTTTTTTGTATTTTTATTCCCTAATAATTATTTTTAAATTCTTTGAAGTTAGTGTAAGACGTTGAAATGTTGAAGTCAAAATGGCTTGTTTGGTTCATGCAAGGTTATGTGATATAAGGTCAGAAGATTTGTATGTAAGACTAATATTTGATATTATATCTTGTGATTTTTTATGTTATTTTTTTCTAAGTATGTCAAAGGATCATTTTAACGTGTTTTTATTCATGATAAATCCATGTGTAGGTGTTGAAAGTCAAGTTCATCTTGTCTAGTTTTTGAAGCTAGTTGGCAGTTATGAGTGAGCAAGTTATAGGAGTGTTTTTGAGTATTTTTTCCTTGTGTAATTAAGTATAATAAACTTTGTTAAGTTGTTTAGGTAGTTTAGTTTTTGTATATGTCATTTATTATCATGTTTATGTGGCTAAATAATGTGTTATCTTTAGTTGTTCAAGATAGACCTTTTTGTGTGTGTGAAGGCCTAATGTGAACATTACTAATGGTGTGATACAATTGGATTATTGGAGATAAAAAGTGTCATAGACACAATATTATATTATTTTAGTTCTATTTTAGTGGTATATTATGTGTGGAGTTTTAATGTGTTCCAAGGAGATCAAACGGTAATGTTTACTTGTGAAGGCCTAATTGAATTAGATCTTCTTAAGGTCTAAATGAGGTTTTGGTATTTTAAGTTATGGAAAACATATTGTAATGATTTATTCATATATTAAATGTGTCATAATAAATATTTTAAGGGTAATACAATTGTTCAAGTGTGTGTGTCCAACTAAGAGTTGTGTGAGCTAGAGAATTATATATGAAAAAGGCCTAATAGGCCTAATTGGGACTTAGATAATTTAAGAGTGCAAGAAAAGGAAATAACACATTGAATAACTGAAGGATATGTTTTAGACCATCATATGGGTGTAGAGAAACTATCATGAAGATATAATATAGGTATTTTAGATGAATATCAAGGTCATATGACCTAATCTATCTTGAAGAGACCTAGTTGAGAGAAGAAGCCTAGAAGGCAATTTGAAAGAGATAAAAGAGTGAGAAGAGATAAATAAGGTGATCATAAATTTTTTTGTGAGAAACAATTTTTTATGAATGTGATCAAAATTTTCAGGTGGCTGAGTTGGTACTGAGTCATCTAGGAGGTTGGTACCTCCTTACAAGTTGGTGTTTACTAAAACCTAGTTGAGTGGGTGCTTAACTAGTTGGGGTTGGTACTCTATGTGGATCTGGTGCTTCAATAAAGATTGGTTTTTGTATAGTAGGAATGCATTACATTTTTATAGATTAGTATTTTTTCTTCCCCTTGAATTTTTCCAACATATGTAATGTGTTATCTTGTTTCATGATCTTATATGGTTGCATATGCTTTGATATATGTTCATGGTTATATGAATGGTTCATGTATGCTTAAGTGGAATTAAATGAATGTTTTTAAGACATTAATTCAACCCCACCCCCCTCCTCCCACACTCTCAATGATTGTGCTTCCAACACTATTGTATGGAAAATTCCATACAAATCCATACTTTTGCATGAAAACACATGAAAATGGCCTTTCTCTTACCTTTTCTTCATACTTCACATTTGAAACCTATAATTTATGGAAATACAAGGATTATTATGAGTCATTTGGAATATTAAAACAAATAATAAATATTTTTACAGCAAAAAGGAGACATTTGGACATGTGAGATTGCATTGGAGGCCAAAACAACACTTTAGGCTTGCATGAGGAGATAATTTCCTAGTATAAACATTTGAATTAAAGAAAAGTCATGAATATCAAGGTGTTTCAAAATATTATGATTGATTTAGTGGCATTTTAAGGTGTATTTTTATCATTTTAATACCAAAACCTTCACTTTTAGACCATATACACATACTTTCATAAGAAGATTGCTAATGAATATCATGGAAAAGTACCTTATAACCTTCTTAAAATATATTCATGAGAGTTTTATGTATGTTAGTCACCCATATTTAAGGATTATAGACCATTATGCTTAAAAATACTAAATGTATATGTGATTCATTAGCTACCACCTTTCATACATCTCCATAAAGGCACTTTAGATCACAAGACCACTTGAAATATTTGTAAGAACATCATAATGACACTTGACACCATTAACATGACACTAAGACATACTTCCTTTACTTAATAGTTAATGAACACTATGATGGCCATGAAAAGGTTTCAATTGTAAGGGTTGGCATTTGGCCTTGATAGGATAAATTGCCAACACTTTTGGCAATTCACAAGGGTTGACAAGCCTGTTGGTCAAGAAATTTTAGAATCTCTTTGAGACATGAGACTTTGGAATACACTTTGAAACTATAAAAAATCATATACTTGACACAAAATAAACAAAAAATACATAAATTATGAAACAGAAATAGATAACTGGAACACAATAATAACTAATAAGCACGTGCAACATTTGCATTTAGAGGAATGAAACTACAACTATGTATAAAAGGATTTTCTCTCCTCGTAGAAATACTTGAGGAACATCCCATTAATAGGAATATAGCTATCTTCACCACTTAAATTGGACAATTAGAAAGCATTACTTTACTTACAACCAATAATGACATATGGACCACTCCAAAGAGTATCAAATTTAGAATGTTTACCTAGTTTGGCATGGTCTTCATCCCACTTAAGCACAATGTCACCTTGATGAAAGGTCTTGGATGGAGCTCTCTTGTCAAAATACATTTTGAATTGCTCTTAGTTGGACCACATAGTGTGCATAGTATTGTCTCTTGTTTCTTCCAACTCTCTTAATGTTCAAAATATTGTCATTGATGTCAAAGGTCTAGCATTATTGGTGATAAAGGCCCCATTGCATTTAATGATGTTTGTAATAGTTATATCTTGGCTAATGTGTGTTAATATTTATTTAATATTAACGAATATATTTTTGGTTGAATAAAAGTCAAAAGAGGGCCCATGGAGAAGTAAAAGAGTCATGGGGTAAAGACAAAAGAAGAATGGGATGCATTTTCCCATGAAGAGCCATATTGAGGAATTCCAAGAGTCACCAATTAAAGAAAAAATAATAAGGGACAAATTTCTCATGAATGGACACTTTGAGGAATACAAAAAGTCACCAAGATAACAACAAAAAAGGAAAATACACCTTTGCTTATGAAGGGTCACCATATGACTTTTCAAATGCAAGGATACAAAGGGTCATGCAAGTTTGGTGCCATTTTCAATAAGGATTGAAGGGTCATAAAGGGTGAAGACCAAAGGTCATTTGGAAAGATATAAATAAAGGCTTGAAGAAGCCATTTTTAATATGGATGAGAGATTGTGATTTGTAATTATAATATCTAGCTTAGAAGAGTAAAGGAGAGAAAGGAAATAGATATTGTAATGTGCTATCATTTGTTGAGAAATCAACATTGAGAGATAGTTGTGTGGTATACACAAAAGGGGTTTATGCTCCTGTGGGTTGGTGATCACAACTAGCTACTATGTTGGTACTCAGCAAAGGGGTTGGTGCACCTATGGGTTGGTGCTCATGAATATTTATTGTGTTGGTGATTAGCAAAAAAGGGTTGGTGCTCTTGTGGGTTAGTGCTCATGAATAGTTTCTATGTTGGTGCTCAGCAAAGGGGTTGGCACCCATGTGGGTTGGTGCTCATGAATAGTTTTTGTGTTGGTGCTCAACAAAGGGTTTGGTGCTCCTTCAAGTTAGTGCTTGCAAATATTATAGTTTGAGTTGGTGCTCATTCATATACTTGAGATTGTTTTCCATGTTTTTTCCCACATTAGGTTTCCATGTTAAATTTGGTGTCTCTCTCTATCTTGTTGGGTGTTTATTATTTTAGTTTTATTGCATATATTGAATTTATGGATAAGTGGAATTTGATTAAATGAAATTTTATAAGATTTATGAAATACTGATTCACCCCCCTCTCATTATATCCCATGCTTAACAATTGGTATTAGAGCCAGTTCCTTTTGAAAAAGTCTTACAACTTGAAGGTAGATTGGGAAAGCACGATGGCTGGATCACATGAAGGATTTTCTAAAAATAAGGAACCTTTGTTTGATGGGATGAATTATGTTTTTTGGATCATAAGAATGAAGAATTATTTAATGTCCATTGGATTTGACATATGGCAAGCAGTGGTAGAGGAATATGATGAGCCACAAACACTTGTAATTACTCCAATAGAAAAGAAGGCAAGTGAAAATAATGTTAAAGCTTTAAATGCTATTTTATGTGGTTTATGTGAATCTAAATTTGTTAAATTTATGCAATGTAAATCTTCTCATGAAACTTGGGTAAAACATGAGAATATTTACAAAGGTGATTAAAAGGTTTAGCAAGCTAAGCTTCAAACTTTTAGAAGATAGTTTGAGATTTTTAAGATGGAAGAAGAAGAAGATATAGCAAGTTATTTTTTGTGAGTTGATCAAATAGTAAATCAGATTCAAGGTCTTGGAGAAAAGTTAGAAGAGCCAAATATGGTACAAAAGGTTTTGAGATCTCTACCAATGAAATATGATGCAAAGGTTTTGGCAATCAAGGAGATGAATAATTTAGCCAAGCTAAAGATGGATGAGATTCATGGTATTCTCATGGAATATGAGATGTGGACTGAATAAGATAAACCCTCAAAAAGAGAATCAAATTTCAAGACATCAAAGAAAGAGAAAGTTAAGATTCATAAATCAAGTGATAGTTCTAATGATGATGAAGATGACAAGGGAGCTCTTTTCATTCACAAGCCAAAAAGGGGCACATGTAAATATCAAGGAAAATTACCTTTTAAATGTTTTAATTGTGGAAATATTGGAATTTTTTAGATAAATGCCCAAATAAGGGTAATGATGATAATGAAGAAGGAAAGTCTACATACAAGAAGAATTTCAAAGGTAAATTCAAGAAGAGATTTGAGAAGAAGAGTTTGTATTCTAAAAATCCTAGCTCAGCCAAAGATAGTGGAGTCAGTGATTCAAAAGAAGAAGAGATTCTATTCATGGCCATACATAAAGATGCCTTTACAAGCAAAATAACATATTATCAAGAAGAAGAAGATGATGAATCTGAAGTGAATCTAAAAGGAGAATTCATTTGTGCCTTAGAAGAGTTAGAAGTCATTGAGAAGAAGAATCAAAGATTAAAGCATCAGATTGAGAAAAATGAAAAGGAGTCAAAGGAAATAATTGATGATCTAACAACATACTTTGAAGAAGCTAAAATGAAAAATATATAATAGAAAGTAAGAAAATAATGTGAAAGGTATGTTATTGAAATTGCCTCTTTGAAAGAAGATATTAAGAAAACAATCAATGATAAAGTAGTTAGTGATTCAAAATTTGAGGATAGCGCTAACATGTTGAATAAGATATTAGAAATCCAAAAGGAAACATCAGATAAGATAGGTATCATATTTGAAAAGAAGAATAGCTATGTTGAATCTCTTAAAAAAGAGGAAACAAAAAGGGAAGAAGTGAAGAATACAGAGGACATCTCAAACAAAGAAGGCTGGAGGGAACAAAGCTACAAAAGGCAATCAAGTCAGAGATATACAAATATGTCTTAATTTTATTGTTACTATTTTTATTGTAATGGATATGGTCATAATAAATTATAATGTTAGAAAAGAGCTAAAAATTTTAGAAATAAGGAGAAGGAAACTCATGCAGAGTCAAACAGAAGCTATAACTCTTTTGCTCCTCTATCAAGCTTTGATGAAGAGGCCATAATATGTTACAAGTGAAATAATTTTGGACACATAGCTTGTTATTGTATAATCATGTTTGCTTAAACTAAGAAGGACTAAAGTTTCAAGGTTATATTCATCAAGAAGAAGGTTCAGACATGTTCATGGTAGAAGTAATAACCTGAAGATTCTATGTTGGTTCAGACAGCGTTGCATGCAAGAAATGAAGATCAGACAATAGTTATTTGATATTAGATGTTTGAGTCATATGATAGGATACAAATTAAGTTCATAACTCTAAATAAGATCAATGGTGTCACAGTGAAATTCAGAGATAAAACCACTACTAGGATAGCCAAAAAAGTTACTTTGAGTTTGGATAATGGTAGAACCAAGACTAAAAATGTTTTTTATGTAAAAGGTCTTAATCATTATATATTGAGTGTAAGTCAAATATGTGATCAGGGATACACATTAAATTTTTATACAAAAGGACATGAGATTAGAAGAAAATATTCAAATGAGTTGATTGCAGATGCTCAAAGGATAAAAAATAATTTATATGTATTATCATATATCTTCTCAAAGGCACTATAAAAGGACACATTCAAGGATCTACAAGAGGAGTTGGGAGTAATTTATTTTAATTACTTGCTTTGAGGTTTAGCATTAGTTGAGAAGGAGATAAGTGTTAGTTCTAGTTAGGCCCTTTTCCATTGATGTCAAAGGGGGAGAATAATAGGTATAGGTATAGGTGCACAAATAGGTACAGGGAATAGGTACAAGTTGCTACAGTAAGGGGGAGTTACTATATGTTTTTTAGATGATAGTATGTGCAGGTTTTAAGATGTGGTATTTTTAGTTTGAGGTTGCCATTAATGACAAAGGGAGATATTTTTGGAAATATTATCATTAATGTCAAAGGTCTAGCATTATTGGTGATAAATGCCCCATTGCATTTTATGGTGTTTATAATAATTATATCTTGGCTAATGTGTGTTAATATTTATTTAATATTAATGAATATATTTTTGGTTGCATATAAGTTAAAAGAGGGCCCATGGAGAAGTTAAAGAGTCATGGGGTAAAGACAAAAGAAGAATGGGATGCATTTTCCCATGAAGAGTAATCTTGAGGAATTCCAAGAGTCACCAAGTGAAGACAAAAGAAGAAGGGCATAATTTCTCATGAAGGGATACTTTGAGGAATATGAAAAGTCACCAAGATAAGGACAAAAGAGGAAAGGATGCATTTTCTTATGAAGGTTCACCATATGAATTTTCAAATTCAAGGATACGAAGGGTCATGCAAGTTTGGCACCATTTTCCATAAGGATTGAAGAGTCACAAAGGGTGAAGGCTAAACATCATTTGGAAAGCTATAAATAAAGGATTGAAGAATACATTTGTAATATGGATGAGAGAGTATGATTTTTAATTGTAATATCTAGCTTAGAATAGCAAAGGAGAGAAAGGAAAGAGATACTATAATGTGTTATCATTTATTGAGAAAGCAACATTGAGAGATAGTTGTGTGGTATACACAAAAGGGGTTGGTGCTCCAGTGGTTTGGTGATCATGAATAGTTGTTGTGTTGGTGCTTAGCAAAGGGGTTGGTGTTCCTATGGGTTGGTGATCATGAATAGTTGTGTTGGTGCTCAACAAAAGGGGTTGGTGTTCTTATGGGTTGGTGCTCATGAATAGTGTTTGTGTTAGTGCTCAACAAAGGAGTTGGTGATCCTATGGGTTGGTGATCATGAAGAGTTATTGTGTTGGTGCTCAACAAAGGGGTTGGTGCTCCTAAAATTTGGTACTTATGAATATTGTAGTTTGATTTGGTGCTCATTCATATACTTGAGATTGTTCTCCATGGTTTTTCCCACATTGGGTTTCCATGTTAAATATAGTGTCTCTCTCTATCTTGTGTGGTGTTTATTATTTTAGTTTTATTGCATATCTTGAATGTATGTTTTAGTAAAATTTTATTAAGTGAAAGTTTATAATATTTATGATATACTGATTCACCTCCCCCTCTCAGTATATCTCATGCTTAACACATTTAGAGGAATGAAACTACAACTATGTATAAAAAGATTGACTCTCCTCATAGAAATACTTGAGGAACATCCCATTGATAGGAATATAGAGATTTTCACCACTTAAATTGGAAAATTAGAAAGCATTACTTTACTTACAACCAATAATGACATATGGACCACTCCTAAGAATATCAAATTTAGAATGTTTACCTAGTTTGGTATCATCTTCATCCCACTTGAGCACAATGTCACCTTGATGAAAGGTCTTGGATGAATCTCTCTTGTCAAAATACATTTTGAATTTATCTTAGTTGGACCACATAGTGTGCATAACATTGTCTCTTGTTTCCTCCAACTCTCCTAATCTATTCATTCTTACCTCTATTGCATCATTCTCCATAAGATCCATCTGATGTGTAAGCTCCAAGGTTGGAAGTTACAATGAAATGGGAAGCCTTTATTCTCTACCATAAACTAGTTGGCAAGGATAGTTACCAATGTCCTTTAGAGTGATTCTATCTTCTTGCAAGGTAGTCTTCAACTTGGTTTCCATCCTCTCTACTTTTCCTCTATTGATTCTCTTGATGATCCTAATCAAATTCTTATTGGTGGACTCTACTAGTCATTTACCTTGAAGATAGTAATTTGATTAATATTTGAGATAGATACCATGACAAAGATCCCATTCAAATTTCTTTACACTATTGAAATCCAAAGCATTATCTGATATAATGGTTGAAGGGACCCCAAAATGAGTCACTAAGCTATCATGTAATTCTCATATTAAGTTTTCATTTGCTTCCTTAAGTGAAATTACCTCTACCCACATGGTAAAGTAATTAGTGGATATCAAAAACCACTTATTTATAACAGTTTATGGAAGCTACATCATGCCAATGAAGTTCTAATCCTCATTGCATGAAGGTCTAATAAACTTGAATAAGTTTCAAAGGCATGGTAGCTAGTATCTATTTTTTGGTAAAAATTGCACACTTGTAATATATTATAACCCATACATGTGAATATTTAAAAAAATAGGCCAAAAATAACCAAATCTTATTATATTTGATGTTTTAGTCTTTGCTGCAAAGTGGCCTCCTGAAGGCCCTTCTAATAATTTATCTATCTGACTAGTTTCTACACATCTTAGAAACATACCTCTAATGTCTTTATTGATGATTACTCCATCAATAAATATTTATGGTATTTATTTCAACCTAAAATTTCTCCTCTTATCTCATCTAGTCCTATAGGACACTCTCCTATTTGGAGGAATCTTTCTATGTCCTATGTCTAACTAGAAGGAGAGATAGTTGCAACTACATATTAAGTGTTTGGAACTATCAAAACCACTTATTTTCCTTCTTTAACATTTTTTTCATGGTTCTCATAAATTACCCTAAATATAAATAGTTTTATAACCTTCAATTCTATAACACATTCCATGCATTTGGTCACCCAACCAACCCTCTTTTCACTTAAGTCTCTATTAAAGATAAAATATTTCACACTAGGTTGAGTTACCATCAAAAAGATCTTATTTTTAAAGACTAAATTACTAAATTTATTCAAGCCTATTATGAAAACAAGGACATGTTATCAAAAAAATTATACTTCTCCTTATATCCTTCCAATGCTTGAATGAAAAAAGTAATAGGCTGCTCTAATCCTTCACTATTTTATTGTATGAGCATGGCAGAAATTGTGTTACATGTGGAGAAGACATATATGAAGAAATATTTAGTAAAATAAAAATTGAGTAGATTTGGATCTTGACATATGGAATATTTAATGGATTCAAAACTTATCTTACCTTCTTTGTTCCATGAGAAATCTTGATGTTTATTGAGCATGTGAGTTAGTGGCCTGACCAATTTATTCAAATCCAGGTATGAATCTCCTAATGAAATTGTTTTTTCCCAAGAAGATCTGAAATCCCTTCTTGTGTTTCAAAAAAGGTAAATAAAGTATTTCCTTTATTATTTTAGGCTCAATATAAATTCCAACCTTGGATACAACATGTCCAAGAATCCTTCCCTCATGCACTGTAAAGATACACTTTTGGGAGTTCAAAGAGACCCCAAAGTGTCTACACCTATCAAATACCAATCTCAAGTGTGTCAAATGATATTTAAGATATTTATAAAATATATTAATATCATAAATATACATTTTCACTTATTATCCCTTGAAAATCCACATCCATTTCCCTTTGGAAAGTATCTCTAACATTAAAGAGTCTAAAAGGCATTTTCTTATATGCATATGTACCCAACTTCATCATGAAGGTAATTTTGTATTGATATTTATCCTTAACCAATATCTTATTATACCATAAGTATCCATCAAGTAGAGAAAACCTTTGTGAACCTGAAACTTTTTGTAAAATCTGATCCATGGGGGGCAGAGGGTAATGATCTCTCAATGACACCTTATTAAGATCTCTAAAATCTGCACACAACCTTATCTCCCCACTCTTTTTCCTCAGAGATAAAATATTTTCCACCCATGTATAATGTTTTATGGGAAATATTTTATTGTATTCAATAATATTTTTAAGTTATTTCCTCATAAGGATCTCATCCTTAGGGTTGATTGGTCTTTATTTCTATCTCACTAGTTTGGCAACTTCTTCTAGCTCTATGGTATGATGTGCCAAATTAGGATAAACCCCATTTAAATAATGATATTCCCATGAAAAATCATCCATAAAATCCTATAAAAATGATATGAATTCTTCTCACTCATCCCTAGTATTCACTTTTCCTAACTTGAGTAATTTATCTTTAGCTATGGTAATTTGTTCATAATGCTCTTTTCAAGTAGAGATGTTTACCTTAAATTTTCTCAGTTGATCATTATAATATAAAATAATTTAAAAATATACCAATCCCTTAGGTAAATTATTTTAATTTAATTGGATAATCTAGTCTTCATATTGGTGTTGCAACTTATCTTGGTTCTTTGGGCAAAATTCTTCCTCATATTGTAGGAAATAGGTAATTTTCTTATCACTATCAAATACTTGCCAACTTAACTCATTATTATGGATTTAGGGTCTGCATAAAACCTTAATTTATTAATATTCCTTAGTGTCTTTGAGATCATAAAAAATATCATATTGTGCCCCAATGGTAGCTAACATGTCTACATGTTGATTGGCTCCTCTAAGAATGGAGTGAATGTCAAATGCTTATAAGTCCTCCATAATATCCCAAATCCTATGTTTATAGGCATTTATAAGTGGATTCTTGGTTTCATTTATAACTCTTAATTTATTCACTACTAATTCATTGTCTCATTTGACCTGTAGAAGTTTAATACCCCTCTTCCTTGCCCATTGTATACCTTGAATAAGAGCCTCATATTATATAGTATTATAGGTACAACTAAATTGAAATATTATAGAAGAATAATAAATTTGAATAAGAGGATAAATAATAATAACACATTTCCCACTCCCATTATTTGATATGGATCCATCAAAGAACAAATTATAAACTTCTTCATGATCATGTGTTGTGCTAGTGAGACTAGGCATTGTGACACCTTCTTCATGCATGTAGTAAACACCTAAACCTGATGATTCAATTATTTTATAAGGATCATAACCATGATTATCATTTTAATACTTAAAAAGGAGTAAATATGGTATACCTTCAAGTGATTTAGAAGGTTCTTAATCATTAAAATGTTCATCCTCCTCTGAGATATTGCAATTGACATTTGACAAGTTAGGCATATAAGGTTCCAAATGGAATATAGATATAGGTTCAGACCTTATGGTGACCTTTGTACCATACCTAGTTATAAAACCCATGTAGGACCAATTATAATAAAGATATCCCCCTATTTTGGTAATGAAATCCTTAGACAAGCATAATGCAAAGTAGGGGAAGATCAAATACTACCACATCTTAAGAGATATTAAAATTAGGACAAGTAGATAAAAAAACTTAAGGTCCCTAAGAACACATAAAATATAATCAAGAGACCCATCCAAATGAAAAACTCCCTTCTCATGAGTATCATATTAAAGTCCCAACTTATCAACTATGGATTTAGGCATGAGAGATGTACTAGCCCTACTGTCAATCATGAAATTATGAACAAGTCAATCACATATGATAACTTAAATTTATAAGGGAGGTAGATTAATCACCTTTGGTGTTTTAGGCTCAAGAGGTTGACTATAATTTATAAGAACAACACCTACTTTTTTTGATTTTTTATCTAAAACATGACGTTTGGAGTGCTCTTCTTTTAGGAGATATTTTTATCCTATAATAATCAATGTATCCCACATAGAAATATAGATAGGAAACTTCTTCATTTGATCAATAATGTTAAGAGGATATGTGGCTATCTTTGGCTAAAATTTATGAGTAGAAGTTTTTCCTAAATGTTGTGTAAATTGTGTTATGAAAAGACATTTCTAATTCTTCCCCTTACCATCTTGTACTTACTGAGCTAATGATGAATTTTGAGCTAAATCCTGAGTGGTAGTATTTTAAGGTGGTTTAGAAGGTAGAGGAGCTGCCTTTTCAAGAACCAAAACATAACCAACTACCCTTCTTTTGGACCTTGTATGAGCTATAACTAAGTTTTCCACATTAGACATATTCTAACCTTGATTGGTTGCCATATGATCAAAAGGACGTTCACCTTCTTGGAAATTAATAAAGGTAGTTTCAGAAGTTGTTTTGATACTACCTACTCCTTTCTAACTTGTTATCTCATCTTGTGTGAAAGAATGAATGTTTCCTTGTGATATAGAAGCTTCTTTGTATTTTCAAGGTGGTTGATTATCATGTTGTAGAAGAGTTAAACCTTGTTGCATAAAAGAATGTTGACTCCCCTCACTAATTGGATCCATTTACATATTTTTTTATTTCTCTCATTGATTATACCATTGACCTTTTGATAATTATTGATCTAAGTTGGAACCAAATCTATGAAAATACTAGCATCATTGGAATTATAAGCATTGTATGGTCTTGCTTATGTATTTTTCCCTTGACCCTATTCATTGGGATGATAAGGAGTCCTATTATACTGGTAAGGTTGATTAGGATATTGGTAAGGCCTTTAAGGTGGAACTTGTTGCCTTTTCAAAGCAACTAACTTTTTATTCTAAACCTTGAGTGCAATTTATGTCTTACCCAATCTATCTACCCAGTTACCATCTATTTGATCAAGATTAGTTGAAGATGATAATGGATCAATGGCAGGCACAAGAGAGTGAATCTATAGAAACAAAGGAATATGTGGTATATGAGAGATTTTACCTACTTAGATTAGGAAATTCTTAGCCTTTATGGCTACTTCATAGGCCTATGATAAGGTACTTCCCCCATGGATTGTATCATAAACACCACATCTAAATTTAGAGCCTATAAATAATACAAGAATGTATAGTTAGGGATGGGTTTGATGACTATAGGGATCCTATTCTAGGTTTTTTGAAACCTATAGTTTAAGTCTACCATGAACTCTTGGGGGATTATCTTGATTGTAGTAAGATGCTCCACCAAGGAAAGTTGATTAATCACTCTTGTCTTAAAAATGCTTACAAAATATTTCTCCAAACTAATCCCAGGTGTTATTGGATGTAGGTGTCAAAGCTTTGTACCATTAGAGTGTCTTACCTTTAGAGTAAGTTACCAACAACCTCATAGACACATTCTCCTAGGTTATATTATGCATTGAACATAGATTAGATTTATCTATAATATGCTCAATGGGAGTAATTGGATTTTATCCTTCAAAATAAGGAAGTTTATTTAAATCAATAATAATAATGCCATCAAACTGATTGAGGTTTAAGGGGCTGCCACCATCAAAAGGCATAAAATCTTACCTCTTGGGAATAACCATTTGAGGTGGAGGATTTACAATAATGTTTGGTTGGAAACTATTTGTTTGGATAAAAGGATCTCTTTGGGAAATAATGGAAGAAATAGGAGGTGTAGGATTTAGATTAGACTAAGAATATTTATTTTTCTTAGATGAATGAAAAGGAAACTCAGTGAATTCAGTCTATTTTCCTTTTGAGGAATAAATTTTTTCCACTCTTAAAATATCTATAAATCTTCCTCTAACACATTTTAATCTTGATAATTTACTCAATTATGTATATTTATGCTCAAAATCTTATGAATAAATAGTCCCATCAAGCATTCAAGAAATATTAACAACCCAAGTTTCACCCTGATGAAGTAGATTGCTCAAATATCCTTCAAACCTACACTAACATTGGATTTGTCTAAGGTTTTGGGATACTTATAAATATAACAAACCTATAGATTATGAGGCTAGTTCCTATAATATATCAATTTGAATCTTTTTCCTAAAATCTATTTTACTTTTGGGGTAAATAGAGTTAGAGAGATAATTGAAAGGGAACGATTATACTAATAATGGTGATGCACCTATTATTAAATGATCCTATGTAAACATTATTCTTAAGCACACTTGTGAATAAAAAGGAATAACTTTTCAATAATAATTTTTAATATAATACTAAAAATTAGTGTTTTAGATGAAGGTTATATAGAAGATATGTAACTTAAAGGTAGAGGGATGAAGGTCTATAAAGAAATTGCATACTAACAATCTTCAAGTTGTATATCTTCTATCTAACCTTCATTTAAAAGACTCATGTTTAACATTATATTAAGAAATTATTATTAACAAGCTATTCAATTTTGATTCACAAGTGTGTATTGAGCATGGTCATTAATGTCTTAGGTTGTCATTATGTCAAAGACAGCATGAGATACTAGTGCATGAATGACAAAGGGTCTCTTCCTAAATATGCTAACTTGATTATTGACTTGAAAAATTACTCATAGAGCTTAGAAATATCCCCCTAACATCAATCTCTATCTTATGTCATATTTTATTTGACATATACCAATATAAACTTGGGATTCTTTGATCCTTGGACCTATCTACCTATAGAACTCACAAGCTCTCTTTGATCATGCATGAATATTCAATACCTTATCAAAACACATGAGTTGGTTTGATCAAGTAATCATATCAATATTATTGAATTCATAACTGTAGAAGACATCTTCACACTTTTATCATGACTAAAGCATCTTCACATATGTTCCCCCTCACATAATGCACATCTTCTTAAAGCCATTCAAGCTAATTGAGTTATCTCCCCCTTAGCTAAACACGTCTTCAAATGATATTATTGTCTTATAACATCAACCAAAACTCAAATGGCATCCAACATGCTTCCTCTTGCTTTTCAAGTGTCTCCTTGAAGCCTTGATAGAGATACCCTAACCTACAATGTCCTAAAATAATGTGAAACTAGGAGTTACCCATAGCTCCTCATATTCCTTCTCCTCCTTGATCATTTGAAACTAATAGTTCTTCTTTTTCTTAGACTTAAGAGAAGAAAATTGCTCATACACTACAATATTCTCATTCTATTTTAAGAATGAATTGACAATAAATGGAAACAATAAATATTCATGACATACCTCATCACTAGACATTAGTAATTGATGTTCTTGACATGAAAATTGTTCAACAATAGCAAGATGTTTAATTTTATCTATACACACCTTTGAACTAGCCTCAACTGGTACCTTGGTATTTTATTTAAGCTCAACTTTAACTAACTTTTGATTCTCCTTTTCTATTTGGATAGATGACACATTCTCTTAGAATTCTTGAACCTTCTTCATATCTGATTCCTCTTTTGATTTAGTAGGTAGTCCACCTTGATCTTTCAACTCAACTAAATTAGTTTTCTTGGTTTACACTTCTTTAGGTTTTCATACTAGGGATTGACCTTTCTTGATCACTCTAGGATGTCCATGCACCTTATTATGACTTGAGATATTTATTTTAAAATATATTGAAATATGACCAACTTGATGATAGCTAAAACAAATAACATCATTCATACTTTTTACTTGATGAATATTATGAATCTCAACAAGCATACCATCTTGTCTCTTAGGTTCATTTAACTATCTTAGTTCTCCATACCTGCGTTAGTCTTTTCCTATACAATCTGGGGTAGAATCTAGTAATATGTCCCATGTCATACAATTATAGTAGACTATATTATTCATACCTCTACATGACTAGTTGCTATTCCTTATATAGTTTCTTGTCTTATGACAAAAAAAATTACATTCAAAATAATGACCATGAAATGAACTTTCATACCTTATAGAATTTATTTTCCTAATCAGTATTTTCACCTGCTTGTCTTGATTTGACCTCTCTTACTCTTTCTCATTATTTTTTACCTTGACAACAAATTGCTCATGATCATCCTTCAATGAATATACATTGGTATTTAATGGAATACTCTCATCCTCTTTATCTTTCATACTTGAACTTACAGCCTCTAAATGAATTTTGAGATCTTGGATGGTATCCTTATCCTCTTAGCTTCTTTAGTCATGTCATCCTTTAATATACATGATTTATCTTCAATAATATTCATGGAATAAATATTGGACTTCAACTCATCATGCTCACCTTACTTTGAACTCAACTAACATTTGTCTATTTTAAATGAGTTTTGAGATGTCTTCATTCTTCCTTTTTTGAACTTAGATTAGTCTTTGTAACTCTTACTTGATCTTCAAGAATATTGATCTTCTCTTTATCATATTTTTATCTTGAGCTTTCCTTCAAGGATTCTATCTCATTATTGAGCTTGATGCACTCATCTTTAATATCCTTAAATATTGAGGCCATGATCTTATTTTGATCTTTTTCTTGATCATACTCGCTCATCTTACCTTTGTACTTCTCAAAAATTACCTTGTATTGATTTCACTTTTATTCACTTTATTATAGACATGCATAAGTAACCTATACTTGAACCTTCAAATCTTGATTCTATTTCTTCAATTTCTTAGCCATATTATGCTACTTAGGATCACCTTTAGGCTATTAGACCTATTCCAAACGGACCCACTTTGATACCAATTATTAGAGATATAATCACTAAAGAGGGGGTGAATTAGTGATGCTAGATATTTAATACAATGCCAAACCTGTTAACCCTTAACCATTCAACACATAAAATCATGAAGCATGAACATCATTCATAATACTGAACAAGGAAGATAAAATAAGATCAAACAAAAAACACATGATATATGTGAGAAACCCTCTTGGGGGATAAAGCACACTAAACCCTAGAAGATGGACTACAATACTATAATCACAAGATCAAATAATTAAACCATCACCAATTGATCAATTAAAACTCATCCCTTATTTTAGTGAGACATCAATCCCATAAGGAGTTATTGCCCTTGTCTAGCTGAGCACCCACAATAACTAGACCTTTAGCAAGCTTTATTTTACAAGGAGGATAAAAACATAGGTAACTAAACACCCACTCAGATACCTTGAAAATATCATATTAAAAACCTATTTCTTCTCTTCAACTAATTATGACCACCTTTGTCTACACTCTTCACCTCCAATCTCTTTCAAGCTACCTTTAGGACCAACTCGCTCAAAATGCCTCTTCTAGGCTCATTAGGTCTAATAACCTATGTTTCCTCCTAAATCAACTTGATCAGACAATCATGATTGATCTTATTCTCTATCTATTGGTACTAAATGACCTATACCTTCTCTTTCAAAGGTTATTTACTTTTCTTAAATCCACACTTCAAAACCTAGCATAATTAGTCCAATTAGACCTCGTACTTATACCACTCTCTTCCTTTAACCATATTGGTCAACCAAGATGATTTAAATATTTTAAACACAATTAAAATAGGTCCATACATACATTAAATGTGATAAAAACACTCTTTCTATCTCTATCATTACCTCATTAGCCCCAAACAACCATTAGGTCTTGGTGAGACCTAAAACAATTAGGCCTTTATGCTTACATGTTACATGTGAGAATAATTAAACCACATTAATCCTTAAAAAAATATTATAAAACATCAAAAATATCTCAAATATCACCTTTATCACTCTCATATGGGTCCATTTCACCTATAACACCAACTCAACACTTGAACCTACCAATTATGTCTCCTTGCTCTTCAGGTCTTATACACCAAAAACACAATCTCAAACTTATAAAGTAAACACTAAAGTATTTAAAATATCCATATGATTATATCACATGGGTGAAAACTTAAATACATATTAAACACATAAATTTTATTTATACACTTCAACACAAGCTATAATCACTAAAATAACTCTCTTAAAATGACCACTCAGGTTGGTCACACATAGTCAAAATATAATTATACTATTTTGAATCT
Organism: Torreya grandis; assembly: GCA_037957365.1. NCBI lineage: Eukaryota > Viridiplantae > Streptophyta > Pinopsida > Cupressales > Taxaceae > Torreya > Torreya grandis. The sequence continues at coordinate 3,134,929 of JARHVA010001189.1, forward strand.
ATATATCTAATAATGGGTATATAATGAAATAAAAAACTTTATAATAATACTTATATTACTATATAATATCTCCATACTCATATTTTATTTAATTATTCTTAGAACACCTTCAACTCACTCCTACAACATGGTTAATCAATCTACCAATGTATTTAACAAACATAGTCAACTTGTAAGTAATTGTTCACACTGAAGATGGATTGGTTAAAACCATAAAATCCAAAAAAAAATTACTCATGGAGTTTATAAAACTCTAAAATATATATTTAAACTTGAAACATCAAAATAATATCAAGAACAACTCAAATATCCTTTCTTTGGTCACTTATAAAACATGGTCAAACACACAATCAACTTTGGATATCCATATATACAATTGTACAAACATTAAAATTTTATAATAATTTTTTTTGGATTTTAATTTAATTCCTTTAAAATTTTTCCTTTTACATCACCTTCAAATTCACCCTAGATAAAAATATATAATCAAAATACTTAGCACTAGTTTTTCCTTTGTTAATTTCAAGTACCAATGATTGTTGGTAAATGCAAATATTGTAGACATGTGTCTTCATCTAATTCTACATGAAATATATATAAATTACAATCCATTTATATCCTTAATATCCTATTTTAATTAACTATTTAATATTAACCATTGATCCTTAACATAGGCTTCTATTATTAAGACACTTGGCACCCCTACGTGCCTTTTGAGCACATTGTTGTTAGTCCCTATTCTTGCACCACTTGGAAGTCCTATGTGCCATTTATATTATATAAAATTAGTGTATGTAAAATAATATATATATTAATTTTATGGGGATATTTATAAGATTTTAGAGTAGTTTTTCAGGTCAATGATCAAGTTGGCATATTAAAGAAGAGACCCTTTGTCATTAATGTCAAAGGAGGAGAAAGATCACACTGAAGAAGTTCAAATGAGTAAGAATTAATTATGATGGTATTTTAAAATCAATTAAAAATTTGGATATTTTTTTTGATTAATTAAGGTGGCAAACCAGGGGCTAAACCCTATACAGTCAAAAAAGACAGGAACGCTGGCAAACAAAAGATGCCAGCACCAAACCAACGACATAGCCGAGAAACAAAGTCAGAAGCAAGACAAAACACTAGAAAGACTAGAGTCAAAAAGGATGAAAATAAATAACTTATAATTAACAAGATCCTTAAGATTCTCATTATCTGCATTGTCAGCATTCCCTGGATTACCCACCACTTCCATGATCCGTAATGGCCTTCTCCACGTGGACTGCCTTCAAAAGCTATCTTTGTCATCAATGTGCATCATTCATGCTCTATCATCTCCTTCTGAATGATCTCTCTAATGTTTGGGGGTATATGAGCCCCTTGTCACCATACCCTCCATCTTAAGAATTACTGACCAAGGTTGGCACAAGCATCAATGACCCTGTTACCTTCTCTGTAGGTGTGGGTAATCTCCACTTCAAAAAACTTTTGTAAAAGAAATTGGAAGTCCATAATGATGTCTTTTAGATAGATACCAATGGTAGATGCTTTATTAACATAATCTATGATCAACTTAGAATCTCCTTAAATATTCAAATTTCTAATTCCTAGGGATATAGCTAACTTTAATCCCCAAAGTAAGGCCATAGCCTCAGAATAACTATTGCTCTGGAAACCCATGCCACTAGCATAAACAATAGACATCCCTCCTTTTTCATTTCTTATTATTCATCCTCCACTTGATTTACCACTCAACTTGGATGCCCCATCAAAATTGAGTTTCATCTAATTGGGTTTAGGTGGTATCCATTTAGTATGCAGTCTCTGAAGAATTTTGGAATTATCATGCCTATGGATAACGTTTAAAACCTTCCATTTGGCAGCACTTTGACTTTCAAATTCAGATAGGGGTTTCTTTGAAACACTAATATGAGCTATTGTAACACTTTCCAAGATGGTCCTAGCAAAGGAGTTAAACACCTGCGCAGCATTTCTAGCAGTGCCCCTAAAAATTCTGTGATTTCTCTCTTTCCATAAAGTCCAGATCAAACATGGTAGAGCTTGCTTCCATAGTTCCTTAATCCAGGGATGTGTGAAGGTAGAGTTCCAGCTGAGAATTACTTCTTTAAGGTTAGAATTACAAACCCACTCAATGCCAAAGTTGTTAAGTATTTTGTCCCATAAATCCTAGGTAAACTCACAGTGTATGAATAGGTGTGAAATTGATTCCTCTCTAGAACCACACTGAAAACATTTGTTGACCAAAGTAAACCCCCTATTTTGAAGGTTGTCTTGAGTAAGGATTTTGTTATGGGTAGCAGCCCACCAAAACAATTTAATCTTTGGAATGAGTTTATGACTCCAAACCTTTTTCCATACCTCCTTATTCTGAGCTTCAGGTGTAAGCAGATGATAGGCAAATTTGACAAAGAACGATCCATTCTTATCTAGCCACCAGTATTGTTCATCCTCCTGAGGGAAGAGTGGGATTCTAATCTCCTGAACACATTACTAGATCTCTTGAATTCTTGGGATAAGCTCAAGCCTGTGCCCACAACAATCCAAAAGGTTTTTCCAGCTCCTTATCCCATTGTTATTTTCCATATAATCACTAACCCTATCACCAAAGAACTGAGTAGTCAGGCCTATAATTTATCCATAGTTTCCTTGGGAGATGAGAGGCTTGTCCCTTAACCAATTATCCTCTTAGAATTTAATCTGTCAGCCATTTCCAAGCTTCCACCTAATTCCTTGTTTGAGAAGACTTCTACTTTTTAGCATTTTATTCCATATCACAGACCCCTGGGGTAATCCCACCTGTTGAAGAAAGTTGGAATCATCAATGTTATGCATGTATTTGGCATACATTATTTCTCCCCACTCACTATTGTTGTGGACCAGATTCCAACTAACTTTTGAGAGGAGGGCTTTATTCATTTTCCTAATGGATCTTATATTAAGTCCACCATGAGATTTTGGGAGACACACTTTTTCCCATCTGACTAAAGACATTCTCTGTTTGTCTTCCACTCCCATCCATAAAAATTTCCTTTGGATCTATTCCATCTTTTCAACAAAATACATAGGAATTTAAAAAAGAGATATGAAGTAAGTAGGAATACCTTGCAAGGATGTCTAAAGAAGTTGTAGCTTACCCACACTACTGAGTAGTTTCCCCTTCCACCCAAGAAGTTTCCTCTGTGTACATTCCATAATACCATTCCAAAAATCTGAAGATACCTCTTTGACTGAGAGTGGGATACCTAGGTAGGTAGTTGGTAGGATAGCCTCAGCACAATCTAAGATATCAATGATTATATGTCTAAGTTCATTAGGAGTGTTGAAGAAGTACACATTGCTTTTCTAAAAATTTATTCTTTGTCCCAAGTCTCTGGCATAATCATTAAGTATATTCTTCCATCTTCTATCTTTGATCACTGATGAGATACCAAATAAGATGGTATCATCCACAAATTGCTGTATAACCATAGGATGAAGGGAGGAGGCAGGTTTGATGCCTACTAGCTTTTTTGAAACTATATCAGCTTGTATGTATCTTCCTAGTGACTCAACCATAATGATGAATAGGTACAGGGAGAGAGGGTCTCCCTGACGAATTCCTCTTGAGGAGGAGAAAAACCCTCTAGGAACACCATTAACCAGCATTGAGAATTTAGCAGAAGAGACCGCATTCCATAATAAGCAAGACAATTTATCATTAAACCCAAATTTTCTAATCACTTAGAATAGAAAAGTCCATGAGAATCTATCATAAGCTTTGGATATATCAAGAGTGAGGGCCATCCCAAGGATTCTACTCTAATCCATGGAGTGGATAGTCTCATGTGTGGTGACCACAACATCAAGAATCTGTTTACCCAGGATGAAACCTTTTTGAGCAGGAGAAATAATTTTGTCAAACAAGGGATGAATTCTCAAAACTAGTAGTTTAGTACATATCTTATACACAATGTTGCATAGGCTAATGGGTTTGAAATCAGCAAGGTGTAAAGGTTGAGATTTTTTAGGAACAAGTACAATGAAGGTATTATTGACTTGTTTCAAAAGTTTTCTATATCTGAAAAAATCATGAACTGCAGCCGTGAGGTCCACTCCAACAATCTCCCAATATTCCTGAAAGAATGTAGGAGGAAAGCCATCAGGACCCAGGGCTTTAAAATCACCCATGGAGAATAAAACAACATGTACTTCTTCATTACAGCCTTTAACATTTCCTGATTGTCTTGTTTTGTTATCAAATAGGGGATTTTATAAATGAATGGACTCATAGATCTATCAATTCTATCATTATTATTTATCATGGTTATAAATGTCTTATTTTTTCATTGATGTCAAAGAGAGAATGAGGTAATAGTGCATGAATGACAAATACATTGTGTTTTATAGCTTGGAGAGTATATGCCATATGTGAATATTAGTAAGGATAAAAAATAAGTTGTGAGGAATATATATATATATATATATATATATATATATATATATGTATGTATGTATGTATGTATGTATGTATGTATGTATTGATGAAGTTATGGAATTTCATTTGATCATTTGGAAATATGAACATGCATATTCTATCTTAATATAATCCAAATTGTCACTACACATCATGTAGATATGAATGAACTAATAAGTTTGAGCATTTAGCGTACGCACTCAAAAAGTCAATAGTGGTCAAAGGTTTTCATGGAGATGTATATAATGCCAAGAATTTTCAATAAATATTTGGAATATTTTTTTTTTTATATATCTCAAGTTATAAACCTTAAAAGTTTCTCTTAGATACTGTGATGTGCCAGAGACCAAGTTTAACTATATTGAAATCTAGGGTCAACTAGTCAAGATAGATCTAATGGTCAGTGTTCATCATCTAGATTGTGATCCAATAATGTCCATGAATTCAATATTTTAAATTTTCCTAATATTTAATTTAATAGTGAAATTTTTCTCAATAATAATTATTTTATAGAAGATCAATTACATGTGGGACTACCAAGTGGTGTAAGAGTAGGGATTGATAATAATGTGCTTAGAAGGCACATAGGGGTGTCAAGTGTCTTAATCATGGAAGCTTATGTCAAGGATAAATGATAAAATTTAAAGAGTTAAAGTTAGTAGCATAGTAATTATATAAGTTGAGTGAAATTTATCTATCTTCTAGAGAGAATGAGATGAAGACATGTGTCTGTAATATTTGCATTTACCAGTGACCGCTGGTATTTGAAATTAACAAAGGAAAAACCACTATTGAGTATTTTGCTTATATATTTTGATATAGGAATAATTTTAAGGTGATGTAAAATTAAAATTTTTAAATTAATTAAAGGTAAATATATAAAAGTTTATTGTAATATTTTAATGTTTATCTAATTTCAAATATTTAGCTCCAAAGTTGATTGTGTGTTTGACCATGTTATGTAAGTGACTAGAGAAGGATATTTGAGTTGTTATTGATAGTATTTTGATTTTTTAAAATGAAATATATATTGGAGTGTGTTATATACTCCATTATTACCATATTTTTTTTATTTTTTATGATTTACCAATTCATATTTGGTGTGACCAATTTCTTAGAAGTTGAGTGTGTTTGTTGAATGCACTAGCAGATTGAGTGACCATGTTATAGGAGTGATTTTAAGGTGTTATATGTAGAATTTAAGAAATAAATGATTATGGGGATATTATATAAGTATTTAAGGATTATTATAAATTATTTTATGTCGTGATATTCCCTTGATTAGATATGGAGATTCAAAATAGTATAATTGTATTTTGTTTGTGTGTGACTAGCCTAAGTGGTCATTTTGAGAGAGTTGTTTTAGTGATTAAAGCTTGTGTTGAAGTGTCTAAAAAATATGGAGGTATTGAATAGGTATTTAAGGTTTCACCCATGTTACATAATCATATTTATATGTGAAATTCTTGAGTTTTTACTTTATAAGTTTGAGATTATGTTTTATGTGTATAGAGACCTAAAAAGCGAGGAGACCTAATTGGTAGGTTCAAGTGTTGAGTTGGTGTTATAGGTGGCATGGATCCATATGAGAGTGAGAAAGGGAAATATTAGAGATATTTTTAATGGGTTATAATATTATAAATAGGTTTAATGTGTTCTAAGTATTTGTGAAGGATGAAGTTGGTCCAAGTAGTCTCATATGTAACGTGTGAGTATGAAGGCCTAATTGTTTTAGGTCTCACCAAAACCTAATGGTGGTTTGGGGATAATAAGGTAATTAAAAACCTATGAATAGTTTGGTTATCACATGTAATGTATGTATGGACCTATATTAATTATGGATCAAATATGTAGAGCATCTTGGCTGACTGAGATGGGTTAAAGGAAGAGAGTGGTATAAGTATAATGTCTAATTAGACTAATTGTGCTAGGTGTAGAAGTGTGGATTCAAGTGAAGGATATAACCTTTGAAATATAAGGTATAGGTCATTAAGGACCAATAAATAGTGAATATGATAAGTCATTCTTTTCTGATCAAGTTGATGTAAGAGGACACACAAGTCATTGGACCTAATGAGCTTAGAAGAGGTAGTTTGATCAAGTTAGTCCCTAGAGGAAACTTGAGAGAGATTGAAGGTGAAGAGTGAAGACAAAGGTGGTCATAATAAATTTAAGAGAATCAACAAGTGTTTAAGATAATCTTTTCAAGGTATTTGAGTGGGTGATTATTTACCTAGGGGGTTGGTCCTCCTTATAAGATACAATTTGCTAAAGGTCTAGTTGTTGTGGGTTCTTAGTTAGACAGGGGTAGTAGCTCCTTGTGGGAATGGTGTCTCACTAAACTAAGGTATGGGTGTTAATTTATTAGTTGGTTATGGTCTAAATGTTTTATATTTCTATTATAGGACTATATACCATATTGTAAGACTCAATGGGTTTTATCCCCTAAGAGGGTTTCCCACATATATCATGTGTTTTGTGTTTGATCGTGTTTTATCTTCCACGTTCATTGTTATTAATGATGTGTATGCTTCATGATTGTATGTGTTGAATGGTTAAGGGTTTAAAGGGTTTGGAATTTGATTAAATATCTATCATAATTGATTCACTCCCCCTCTCAGTGATTACACCTCGAATAGTGTGCTTAAGAAAAAGGTTTATAGAGGATCATTCAAGAATAGGTGCATCACCATCATTAGTATATAATTTCCCTTTCAGTTATCTCTCTAACTCTTTTCACCCCAAAATCAAAATATATTTTATGAAAATGATTCAAATTGATATATTTAGAGGAGCTAACCTCATAATCTATAGGTTTGGTCTAGTTATAGGTATCCCACAACCTTAAACCAATCCAATGTTAGTTTAGGTTTGAAGGAGATCTAAACAATCTACTTTAGTAGGGTAAAACTTGGGTTGATAACATGTATACCATGAAATTCATATGCATAGATAAATCAGATTTTTAATGTACCATATGTGATATATCATAAATAAAACATGTAAACTAACAATACATTTCATGCATAGGTCTTTTATTTATTTATTTAATATTTAATATTTTTTAATATATTAAAATTTGTTTATTTTTTATTTTTTTAGGACACGAGTTATTAATTATGGTGACCAATGATCCCATCAAAGGGATAATAAAATTTAGGTCTTGGGTTAATCATGACAAATGTTACCTATAATGGGTGAGTAGTAACACATGTATTTATATCAAAGTCTAAGAATTGATATGATGATATCACATTTACATCATGGTCATCAAATATCCTATGATCCTATGTATGTTGTATAGCTATAGTAATCATAGTATTATGTGAATTTTTATAATGTGCTTATGTCCACCATGGACACATAGAAAAAAATGTATAAATAGCTTAGGATGTTGAATAGGGAATTATTGTTAGATTAGGATAAATATATGATGTAATGGACACTGAAGTATTAATATTCTACAAAAATCATTTTTTTTTATGAAATTCCTATGTAGAATGAACCTATACATGTTGTATAATGGGTTATGGTCTAGTCTTCTGAGTGTAGGATTATCTTTAAATAGGATACTTGTATGGTATTTTTGGAAATATAACAACTATGTTTCTATGTATATAAGTCTTGCATTTATGTATTAAATATGGTAAAATATGGATCTTATATATCCAAAGACATCCTCATAACATGTAAAATGCCCCTATCTTGGGTAGGAATAAAATAAAAATGGAAATTATTATAGGACATAACTTAAGTGGTTATAATAATACTCCTAAGAGGGTTTTATATCTTTCCATAAAATCATTTGACTATATTTTTTGTATCCATCAAGTATTTATGTGTATTTAAAACACTAGTAAGGAATGTCATAGTATAGATTTTTTTCCCTTGAACCATTATATACCATGATGCATTATGTATAGCCTATGAATCAACATAGGGGCACATAAATAGAAATTTAATAATAAATCTCATGTTCATAGAATGTGATGGTAGGTTTGTGTGCTTGTATACTCTCAATTCTACCAATAATACCATCTAATGGATTCTCCTCTTCAATCATAGAAGTATAATATGTCAAAGGAGGATGTGCATTGCAAGTCATATGTACTTCTAGCTTAGAGTGATCCTTTTTTGATGTATGTTTTGGAAAGGGATCATAAAATATTTATAACTTTGAGTTCCCATTAGGCTATATACTTAGATCATTTATAGGTTTATTAAGCTCAAGAATATTTTCATATATCAAATCTTGTGTCTTATGCTACAAACTGATGTATTTATTATTTCAATGTCCCATTTAAATATTATAATAATAATATAAAATAATATCAAATATTTATATTTATACCTACTAATATCAACTTATTTCTAGGGAGGGAGAGATATTAAATTTCAATAAATTAACTTATTTAGTATCTTATTAATAGGTTCTAGTAATTGTAAAATTTATCACCTTTAAGGAGATGATAAGATAAATTTATTAGTAGGTTGTGACACCATCTTAACTATATTTTTTTTGTATAATTATCAATATCATTCACTTTGGATTTGAATTTTGTTTACTCTACAACTTTATATTAGAATGAGTTAGAGGTTCAAACCCATGATCTATCTTATTTATAACAAAAAGATTAAATTTTTAGTCCTTAACCCTATGGCATAAGTCATCAAATAATTTAAAGTTTTGAAACATAAGGGAATCATGTGGTGGGGAAATAATTTTTTAAAAATATATCTTATAACTCATATTGACTATTGAATTTTTCATCTTAGAGAGCATAGTCTTGTAAAGGATCACATATTTATTGATAATATCATTTGGTCCTTTCTTAAGTTTTTTAATCTAAGCATATGTCGTATTATCATTGATGTTGATTGAAAAATGTGATAAGAAATTATAAGAAAAATAATTGAAATAACAAACTTGTTGAAAAGGGAAGTCATATAATCAATGCAAAGTGTGGTCTTTGAGATTTTGAAGAAAAATAGCTAATAAATTATCATTGGAAACATAGTTTATATATGTTGCATTACAAGATTGAAGTTGCAATTTGGGATCACCCTTACCATCATATAATTTATGCTTAGGTGATACAAATCCCATATGTAATGGATAATATGTGATATTATATGCCAATTGATTATGTATTAATAAATTGAAAATAGTGGAATGACCCACTCTAGAATAACCTTGTTCCAATTATAAAATTTTAGCTTGAAGATCAAAAGTTGTTTTCATAAGGATATGAACATTAGGAATAACAAACTATGTGGCAATGGATGGTGTTATCTAATTAATAAATCTATAAGGTATGATAATATTTTGTTTAAGGAGAGCCATATTATTATAAGGATAACCTTATGCTACCACCTATGATGTGTGGGAATCACATGTGTAACCATAGGTGTATACATAGGAATAGTAGCCATAATAGTAATTAATATAAAAACATATTATTTATGCAATACCTATACAAGGTATATTAGTATTATTGAAGGAATCATGTTATTATTTAGAGGTGACAAACTTGACATTATTTGATTTTTTTAACTTCTATAATTGTTCCCAAGACCTTATAAATATCATGAGGTTTCATATGGTTTCATTCCAAAAATTGATAAATAACAAAAAATTATTTAAGGTCAACATAATCAAGATAATCATGATGTATTATATCATGGAATTAATTATTATGTTCATTTTAATCTTGATGAACATTTTTTAATTTTAATCATATCATATGATTATTAAAACTATGTTAGACTTCTATGTGTTAACTTCATTCAAAATAAGTTATACTTATATGTGTTCGTTATTAGCATTTGTATCAATACAAAGATGAATGTTAATTTCATTAATTTTATCCATTTTAGACACACTTTGTTGATCTAAATAAATATAATTATTCTTAATTTCAACACCACTTAAGCTAGCACTTCACCTTAGAGGTATAACAGGTCTAGGCTTCATAGATGGCATATAATATGACCATGAAAACATCAAGAGGGATAGATAAATGAACATATTTTTTCATTACACAGGAAAATAAAAAAATATAAAATAGGTTTTGAAACACTAGCATGGAAATTTGATACCCTAATAAGGTAAAATGAAATTTAAAAAAAAAACCTATGTTTTGCCATGCTAAAAGGAACAAAAAAAAATCTAGGGTTTTAAGAATTGAAAACCTAAGAAAAAACACCACATATGAGGGTAATCATAAATTAGATTATAAAAAATAGATGTAAATAAAAATATAAAACCTTAATAAATTATATGGAAATCCTAAGGGAACATAGGGTTTTATGTGTTCAATAAAATGAATTGGTTCATCAGTATATTTTATCTTATTGTTGATTTAGTGGTCTAGATTAGCCAAAAACATTGAGCTTATTTAGATTTTATAAAATATGTATAAATTAAATAAATATAAATGTAATATACGAGTGCAAATTATTTATTGCATACAATATTTATGTAAATGACTTATAATATAGGGTAATTAGCTCGTAGGTTCTATTCTGGTCTATGACTATATATAGTCATCAAATAGGCTTTGTAGGGGTTGTGTGTTGACTTATATTAGGAAAATGATTGAAATTCAACAAAACAAGTATGGTATTGCTTGGATGCTTGTGGTAGATAGATGCATCTACATTTTTTCAAATAATCAAGCATACATAGAAAACTATATGATAATTTGGATCAATGCACCTATGTTTACAAGTGGTTATTATGTATTAAAATATATTTGAACCTATGAATCTAAGTTTATTTTCACTCTATTTTCCTCAAAATCTTATATTTCAATCTTGATACCAATGTGCTCTTTGAAAAATATCTATAAATTATGGGTTGAAATGACCTCAAACACCCCTATTAAGGATAATGTTTCATAATTTCTAGTACATGGAAAATGGAATTAAAAAAATAGTTCCCCCACCTAGCTATGTGTGTGTGAAATCAATGTAAAACTAAAATATTATGCAATATTGTGTATCTCTTTCAAAACATAACAAGGGATTACTCCTTTTAGGGGATTTATATTTGGAGGCTTTAGGGTAGTTCCTCTTAATGCTCATATGAATAATATATGTGCCCTTAATTAGTGATAGATACCAATAGGATTAGGATTTATATGATTAAATAGTTGAATCTTTGTGTGATTTTCATCCAAAAACATGTTAAATGTATGAAATGACATAAATGAAGGATTTTAGTTTAGGAAAATAGTCATTAAAGGGTGCATGGATACATATATCCAACGTATATATCTATGGTATTTGGATCCATCTGACCATGGCCAGAGGTGTCTAGAAAGGAGGAAATAATGATATGAGATTATGAGATAATTTATGTAAAATGATAACTTATTCAAGAATATATTAAGTAAATATTGTGTATGAATAATGAAAACTTAGGAGTGTTGGGTCTATATACAATAAAATGGTTGGGAGAGAGAGTGATAAAGAGTTAGTTGTATGTGTATAATTCATTTATCATAATTCTTATTTAAAACTAACCTCTTCAAGTATCTAATACCAAATGTGAGTGTCTACAATAATTCATCATGTATATGATGAAAACATCAATTGATCATGTAAACTAATTAATAATGACATGCATAAGTCATAATTTATAATTTTATAATATTTAAATTATACATAAGTTTTGATTTAATTTTTAATTTTTGACTTTTTAAATTTTAAGCACATATCAAATCAAATGAGGTGAAGAAAAAACTCTTCAAAAATATAATAACATAAGGGTTATGAACAATGCATAGCATATGCCAATACAAATGTGCACCAAATTTAATAATAAATTAGTTTTAAGGAAGTGAAGGAAATAAATATTCTACCACTGTATATGTGAATCATAAAATCATATCTCAAAAGAACAGGTGGAGATATGAAGACATATGTCCCAATGGGAAAGAATCAATGTATACATAAAATTTACAAAGATATGTAAGCATAGAATATGTGTGGTCATGTAATATAAATTTATGCCATGACAAAATATAAAATATATATTTAATATGGATTTGTGAGTAAGTATAATACCACAAATAATGTGCACTAGGATTAGCCTATTGTAAAGGATGTTTTATCATAGGATAAATATCATGAATGTCTAGATCAGGATAAGAAATCAAAAGGTAGGCCAAGAATTTTTTTATAACCAAATAGAATACAAGGGATATGTTAACCCTAAACTGTATATGGATCATACAAGTGGTATATAGGGTTAAGAATATATTAATGAATAAGCATCAGATCTATAACATGCCAATTAATTTAAAAACTCATATATAACATATATTTAATGTATTATGTTAGGATATGTTAAAAATATAAATTAAAACTATTTTAGATATTATAATGATAATGAAATCAAGATAGTAGGTTTTAATGATAATACAAATATGGATCTAGAATAAGCATTAAGTAGACTAGAAGAATACTCTGGAACAATCACCAAATTATAGATCAAGTGCCTATGTAGTTGTGGACACTTGCATTAGCCTAAGACATTTGTATCGACACTAGTATCTGTATCAAAATTAGGTGTCCAATATGAAATTAATATTAAGACAAGTAAAAAACACCTATATGCTTCTAGGTTTGTCATCATTTTTGCTCTAGTGTATTCAAGATCTAGATCATGGATTATTTCTCCTTGTCAAATGATCAAACCCTAGTTATTCATATTCATAATGTTTGTGGGAAAATGAAATTTAAATAACATAAATACCCCTATATGAATGATAACTTCATGCATATTCAATACTTTGAAGAGGACCTCAAAATTATGTAGTTATCCCCTACATGTTGAATTGTACATAAATCATACATTGTGTGATAAAAAAGTACAATAGTGACCTAATTTGTAACTTGTTAAATATGAATCTTGGGTTTCTAATTTATGAATTTAGTCCTAGAGACATTTTATCCCTATGATTGATATGAAAATAGGATAAAATAGAGAAGCTTTGCTCAATTGGATTCTTTTTTAATATTCTTTGGTATGAATCTAGGTTTATGTTAGGTGAGGTATGAATCAGGGTAGATATTATATTTATACCAATAATTTTGGATAAAATATCACATAATAACACTTAGGATTACCATTATGATGTGTTTCATTCATAAATTAAATGACTTAAGTGTTATAAGTACAACCTAGTAAGAGGGGTGGCGGTGAATTAGTGGTTGCAAAAAATCTAGTTCAAGTTCCAAACCCTTGAAAATGCTTAAGGATTCAATATAATCATTCATGAAACATACCAATCATTCATAGTAGAACAATGAACATAATACAAGATCACATACATAACACAAGATCTATGTGGGAAACCCTCTTGTGGAATAAAACCCACTCTCAAGCCTATAAACATAGGGACTATTACCCTATAAGATGATCATAAACAAAATAATGATCAAGTCCTTCTAACAACCTATTTATTCAATTCCTTATAACGAAAGATATTTCATGAAACCCTATTTCACAAGGAATAACAACCCCTAAGGAAGATCAAGTCCTTTAGATCCTCCTTGAAATGAACACTTCCACCTTAGAACTAATGTCTTCAACACCTGATGATGGAACTCTAATTATCCAACCCTTGTATAAACTCTCTCTCTTTCTTAAACATGCCTCTCACATAGGCATGCTATAATCTCTCTCCTTCTTCACTAAAAAATATTCATATACACACTTAAACCTCTTCATATATCCTCAAATTATAATAGCAATATCCTGATATTAGGAACATGAACTACATGTTATACACATAGTCCAAAAACTATTCTAATAATTAACTCAACCAACAGGCACACTACCTATCCTTCACTTCAAAACTCTCACAAATATTCGACCTAAAGTCTATAAATAGTCTTCTTTGATTTCACTATATATAGAGTTATCATGAATTATCAAGTCCACATTAATCCTTGTTATCCACAATACATGCCTTAACCCTTAATTATTCTCACATGGATCACACTTAAGCAAATACACCTTTTAATAAGGCCCGTGTAGCTCTTATAGGTCTCATGGAGGCCTATTGACCCATTTAGCACACCATCAAACAAAAAAAGAACACATGACCAATTTCAATACATGGGTCTACTCTTTATGTCTCCATAAACATCCTCAAATGATTATAGTCACCTTCACTAACCTTTGTGTATGTTCAAACAACTCAAATAGAGACTTTATACACTAGAACACTAATACCAAACATACAGTTAACTTTTAAAGCATTTTTCATACTCAAGATAGATTGGTCACATCTCTAAAATACTCATATAGCATCCTCATAGAGTATAAAACACTCCCAAATATCACAATCATCATGAGACATCAAAATGAGCTCAAATATCCTTCTTAGGTCATTTTCAAAACAAACACAAACACACAGTCAACTTTGAACATTAATATCTTTAACTGCACACACTTCTACATCTTCAAATCAAGTTCATTAGATGTACCATGGAGTCCAACTCATATTTTATTTTTATAGCACTAATAAATTTGAATTTTATAAAAATATATGGACAAAATACAAATATCTAGTCTTTCCCTTTGTTAAATTCAAATGGTCACAATTAACCTTCGAACATAATGCTTGAATATTGTGTCCTCTCATCTTTGGATCAATCTCACACCATAGATCATGTTTAAAATTTAATGCATAGACTTCCAATGAAAAAAATTAAACCTCAATCACTTTGACCTCATCTCATTTAATATTTAAATTTTGACTCAACACACTCCATCAATCTCTATAGATCAATCAAGTCTTTAACTATAAATTCTCACCATTCGATCAATCTATACAAACACCCTCTCACCATTAGATCTTTATCCTATACCTTTGATTAGTCCTTAACAATCATACACCTATCCTCATCTTTTGACTTAACATCTTCTTGGATTAATGTGTACCATTTATATTTCTTGAGCTTTAACTCTCAAAATTGACTATGGGGACCCTTTTAATATGCCTGAGTAACCATTTTTAAACCTTAATAACTTCTTTTGTGCTTACTTGCATGATCTCAAATTTGGACCAAATGATCTTCTCACATAAGAGAATCCAACCATTAAATAAATAGATCCTATAACCCTAATTATTGAAATATATAAAAACATTAAAATACCTTCTCAAAATATTCTAACACAGAGCCAACTATGCTTAAAATTTGCTTGGGAGACCAACTTTGCTCCTACATAATTTTTGTCACGCTTCAGTGCATGATCTTAAATTTATCATAAATAAACTATGATCAAAATTAAACAAACCCATATGATCATTTTATCTTTGACACATTCACATGTTTAAGATATAACACCATCAAAATTCTCACTCAGCTCTTGTTGCCATATTGCAAAATTGGCTAAGTATGGAAAAACATAGTCAAACTACTTGGGAGCCCAAATTTAAATAAGAATATTTTTTGACACACTTGATTTCATGATCTAAAACTTATCATAAATAAACTAGGATAAAAAATGAACAAAACCATATGATCATTTTGTCTTGACACCTCCATGTGTGTGAATGCTAACCTCATCAACATGCTTACTCGGTTCTTTCTAACCATGTGCAAATTTGGCTAAGTATGCAAAAATAATGGATTATGATTGAGAAGCCAAATTTTCACCCTCATATCCTTGACACACTTTGATGCATGATTTTATATTTAGAGCATATCAAATAGGGACTAATGTGATCATAAGCATATGACCAACTCCCTCTAACTCATCCACACATGACAATGGTGATATCAACAAATTGCCTACTTAGATTTTCTACCACTAGACACAAACTATGTAGATGAAAACTATGGACTACTAGATGAATTATAATTATAGACACAAGCTCTCAATATATATATATATATATATATATATATATATATAACATCTTAGGGACCCCTTTCATATGCTCTAATCACCACACTCATCCTTGAACACCTGTAATCATGCTAAAACTTAAGATCAAACAAGCCTCCTTTAAGCACACTAGGATGAGCACATCACTAACTTTATAATTGTTACTTAGGTTATCAAATAAACTCATCCTCTCATAATAAAACCTCCATAAAATCACTAGGACACTACTAAAAACTATCCAACAATATCCCCCTTTGTCATTGATGTCAAAAAACATCATATATATATATATATATATATATCAATATACAACTCACCTTCTCTATAAATATAAGCACTCCCATAACAAGAACTTTCTCCCCCTTTGAAATAATGACAAAGTGGGTACTAGATGATCTTGAGGACCTAAAAATAGTATAAAATATGAAAGTACCATCTTATAAATATGATACAAACTCCCCCTTACCTTGAGCCAAAAATTTATGCTTTAGCTTGCCTTAAAAACATCCTCTTGCTCCATGCCAACACTCTCTTTCAATCGAACACTACAACCAATGAAGAAATAAAACAAAAAATAACCAAAAAAAATATGATGAAACACATCAATAAACATCTAAGAGGGACTCACCCTAAGAATTTTGAGCTAGTGTACCTTTTAAGCATCTTCAGATCTCCACATACCATGAAGAACCACCACACATGCTTATTAGCCTTCTCTCTCAAGACAGTTTCATGATTCTAAACTGTGTCCAACTTGAAAACTCACCTTGAAATATTCATGTTTTTCTCTTTTGGAGAAATTGAACAAAAACACTCTTCTTCCTAAGCATGTCTAGCCTCTTTATATCCCTACCTAAAACTTGCAGAGCCAACAAATTTATGTAGACACAAATTCAAAACCTAAAAATTCATATCTAGAGCACTCTAATATTCTCCCTTGAGCAAAAAATTTGAAATAATAAACTTATCTTCTGCAACAAGCTTCCTCACAAACCTACGAAGATACCCAATTAGGCCTCCAATTTGAGAAAAACTTGAGTAAATTGAGAACCAAAAACCTTAAAATTTTTATGGAGATTTATTTTACAACCCATTTTGGTCCATTAAACATATTAAGAACCCTCAGACCTCAACTCATAAGGCAAACCACTTTTCTAGTAGAGTCCAAAGTCAACACAACACCTTCCAGTCAATGTCCACCTATGAAACTTCTTGTGCACTTGGAGATAACAATTACACACTTCTAGACCAATATTTTATCTTCCCTACCATTGGGAACCTTGACTTTCTATGACCCATTTTAGGACCTACATACTCATAAGCACAAACTAGGAAACTTGAGAACAAATAATAATCTTCAATTTGACTTCAACATACCTTCAAATCATAAAACCACTTGGAGTATGCTAAAATAAGGTTAATGTAAATTTATATGAAAAAATATTACTTTGACAAATCAAAAATCTTCCTTTGTCAATTGGGAACCTTCAATCTAACCTTGCAGACTATTCTAACTAAAAAACAACACAAAAACACTTGTTTCTCCATTTGAAAGGAGTCTCTTAAGAATCATAGATAGAGAAACCCTCTATACCTCAAAGATCTAAAAAAAAAAATCCTCATATTCCTCCTCCTTGCTTAATTGGTACTTATAATTCTTCTTCTTCTTTAGCTTTAGATAAACAACTTCCTTAACTACTACAATATTTTCCTTTTCTTCTATGATTGGATTATCAATACATGGAGACAATATAGATTCATGGCATACCTTTTCATCTAAATAATATTACTTAATACTTGTAATCTCATCACTAGGTACATACAATTGATGTTCTTTGAATGAAACTTGCTCAACAATAACAAGATGTTCACTTGGATCAATACTTACCTCAGAACTAGCCTCAACTAGTACCTTGGTCTTCTCTTTGAGCTTGGTCTCTTCATTCTCAAAATTAGAATTAAATGAGAGATATTGGCACTCTTCACCTTATATATCATTTTCCACAATAGAAAACATATTACTTAGACCTACAAACTCATCATAATTCTTACTTACTACCTTTGGTCTCCATGATTTAACTTGTCTCCTGCCATGTACTTTGAGACCCTGATTGAACCTATTCTAACTTATAGGCCTTTTGTTTGTAGAACCTAGAAATGTTACCTCTCTATTCATAGTTGAATCACACCATAACTTTTTGTAAAAAGCTCATTCAGCCTTACCAGCTTTGGACAAAATCTTATAATGTGTCCTAGTTCATAACAATTGTAGCACTCAATATCTCTTGAAGAAAAATCATCTTGTCTTGCCTTAAATGAATAATGTTTTTCAAAGTGTCACACATCATGATAGTTGAGACACTCAACATTTCTTAAAACTTTTTACTGATGACCCCGATCATAGTTCCAAGAAAACTCATTTCTAACAGGTCTTCTACATTCTCTAGCTTTTTGCCCAAATTGATTACAAGTATAGTAGTAGCCATTAAAATTTTCATACCTCATAGCATATGGTTATCTAATGTATTTTATATTCATTATACTAACACCTTAATTCTTTGTATAATTAATTGTCTTTAAAGCTTGATTATCCTTCTTCACATTAGTCTTCATCTTGTCATGAGTTGTAGTCTTTGGTTCTTCTTTGTATCCACGACCAGTCTTATCACTTACATGCTTTTAATCATTTATAATGTTGTTTTAGATCAATTGAGATATTTTCAAATATAAAAAATGTCATTACCTTAATATACATATTCTCTAAATTATATTTCAATTACTTAATTTCAATTACATACCTTGCACAATCATTTTCTTTATCTTTTAGGCTTGTAGATAGGATTTCTAATTGATAACTAAGATGCTTGACCATATCTTCATTCTCCTTGGTATATTTATCCATTATTTCCTCAAACACATTAAATTTATACTCAAATTCCTTGAGTTTATATTTCATTTTCTTACTAATCTTCTTAATCTTTAGTTCTTTATAAGCATTTGTCAATGCAGTCTCATAGTCTAGCTCATCTTCATTATCATCTAAATCACTCCAAGTAGTATTTTTTTGATGTGAGAAACTTACACCCTCAATCATGAATAAATATTCATCTTCAAAAAAACCATCATCTTCATGATCATATATCTAAATCACTGACTTCACTCTCATTTGATGAGCTGCAAACTTCTTTAGTGTAGAGACTCTTCTTGTCCTTGAAGTACTTCTTGTTATTCAACCTTTTAAATCCCTTTTTGATTTTATTAGAACTAAATTATCTCTTTCCATCATCATGACCTTGATCATTCTATTTATCAACATCTTTCTTGTACTTATGATGACACTTATTAGCAAAATGTCCTACCTCTCCACAATTGAAGCATTTGAAAGTTAGCTTATCCTTATACTTACCAAAAATTATTTTCAATTTCCTTGTAAACAAAGCAATTAGTTCATTCTCATGAATATAAAAAATGTCATATTTCTTGGGTTTATTACATTGGACCTCCCTTTTTGGATTCATCTCTATTTTGAATGTTGCTTCCTTCTTTGGTGGTATATCATCATTTACTCTCATCTCATATGTAGTAAGGGTGCCATGCAATTGATCCATCTGTAGCTGAGTAATATCATGACTTTATTCTATATTAGATATTTTTGGATCAAACTTGAGAGATAGAGACCTTAATACCTTTTGAACTATAGTATCCTCTTGAAGGTTCTCTCTAAGACCTTTGAGGGTATTTATAATCTCATAAACTCTTTGTAGAAAGGATGCCATAGAATCTTCTTCATTTCTAGGCTCTCAAATTATCTTCAATGAGTATGCAACTTTACCAACTTAAAATTTGAATATACTTCAAAAATAATCTTCAATTTATCCCATATTTCCTTGGTTAGATATGAAATGAATTAATCTTATGAACTTAGTTTCTACAAGATGACAAGTGATGGCATTCATTACCTTAGAGTTATTCTCAAACAACCTCTTTGCTATAACACTAGATGGAGGAATAGTAGGAAAAAAATAACCATCTAAAATAGATTACCATACATCAAACCCTAGGGACATAATGTATGTCTTCATCTTAGCACTCCAAAATGCATAATTAGATCCATTGAGCATAGGTGATTTATTAGTAAAGAAACCACCTTGCACATTCTGACTAGCCATTGTAACTTGGATCACCTTCAAGCTATTAAGACCTTAACAAAGGACTTGCTTTGATACCAATTTCTAGAGGTATAATCCATTGAGATGGAAAATAATGAACATAATGCAAGATCACATGTATAACACAAGATCTATGTGGGAAACCCTCTTGGGGAGTAAAACCCACTCTCAAGCCTACAAATACATGGACTACTATCCTATAATATAATCACAAATAATTGATTGATTAATTCATAATAAATAACCTTGGTTAAGTCCTTCTAATTTTAGGCCTTTAGTGAAATAGTAGTTCCACATGGATCACCTACCCCTAATATGATCAAGTCCTTATGACCATCTATTCCATCAAGTCCTTCTAACCTACAACCTTGATCAAGTCGTTTTTACCAAAGGTCTTTAGTGAAACCCTATTTCAAAAGGAGCAACTACCCTTAAGGAAGATCAAGTCCTTTAGAACCTACTTGGGATGAATAATTCCACCTTAGAACTAATGTCTTAAACACTTGATGATGGAGCTCTCATTATTTGACCCCTACACAAACTCTCTCTCTTTCTCAAATAGGCCTCTCACATAGACATGCCATAATCTCTCTCCTTTTCTCAAATAGTCCTCATATGAACACTCAACCATCTTCATATATCTCCAAATTTCAATATCACTATCCTAACATTAGGAACATGACCTACATGTCATATACATAGTCAAAAAATTATTATTATCATTAACTCAACCAATAGGCACACTACCTATCCTTCACTTCACAACTCTCACAAATATTCCACCCAAAGTCTAGAAATAATCATCTTGATTTAATTATATATAGAATTATCAAGTCCATATTAATCCTTGTTAGCCACAATACATGATTTCACCCTTAAGTCTTCTCACATGGGTCACACTTAAGTAACTACACCTTTTAATAAGGCCATGTAGCTCTTATATGTCTCATGGAGAACTATTCACCCATTTAGAACACCATCAAACAAAAAAAGAACACATGACCAATTTAAAATACACGGGTCTACTCCTTATGTCCCCTTAAACATCCTCAAATGATCATAGTCATATTAACTCACCTTTGTGTATGTTTAAATAACTCAAATAGAGACTTTATACACTAGAACACCAATACCAAACATAAAGTTAACTTTTTAAGCATTATTCACACTCAATATAGATTGGTCACATCTCCAAAATACTCACAAGAGCATCCTCATGGAGTTTACAACACTCCCAAATATCTAATTCATCATGAGACATCAAAATAGTATCAAAGTGAGCTCACATATCCTTCTCAGGTTATTTACGTAATAAGCACAAACTTAGTAAACTTTGAACATTAATATCTTTGATTAT
Organism: Torreya grandis; assembly: GCA_037957365.1. Lineage (NCBI taxonomy): Eukaryota > Viridiplantae > Streptophyta > Pinopsida > Cupressales > Taxaceae > Torreya > Torreya grandis. The sequence continues at coordinate 3,156,828 of JARHVA010001189.1, forward strand.
ACACACTTCCAAATCTTTAAATTAGGTTCATTAGATGTACCATGGAGTTCTTTTCATCTTTGCTTTGTATACCACCAACAAATATAACTTTTATCAAAATATATGGACAAAATATAGAGCTTTGGTTTTTCCTTATGTGAAATTCAAATATTTGAATTCAAATTGTAATAGTTAACCTTAAAACACAATGCTCAAATCTCATGTCCTCTCATCTTTGGATCAATCTCACACTGGTGATCATTTCCAAACTTTAATGCATAGACTACTAATACCAAACATTAAACTTCAATCACTTTGACCTCATCTTGTGTAATCTTGAAATGTTAACTCAATTCATTCTATTGATCTCTATAGATAATTTAAGTCTTTATCTATCAATGCTCACCATTAGATAAATTTATATGAACACCCACTCATCATTGGATCCTTATCTTGTACCTTTGCTCAATCATTAATCATCATGCACCTATCCTCATCTTGATTCTTCCTATATTCTTGAATAAATATGCACCATTGATATTACTTGATATTTAACTCTTTAAATATTGACCATGGGGACCCTTTCAATATGCTTGAGTAGCCATTTTTTAACCTTAATAACTTCTTCTGTACTTACGCACATGATCTCAAATTTAGACTAGATGATCTCCTCACATAGGATAATCTAACCATATAAAAAATATATCTTAAAAACCTCATGTATTTGATATATAATTACATTAAAATGTCTTCTCAAAATCTTTTATCACAGAGATAACTATTCTTGAAATTTGCCTAAGAAATCGACTTTCCTCTTACATAACTTTTATCATGCTTTAGCGCATGATCTCAAATTTAGCATAAATTAACTATGCCTAAAAATTAAAAAAAACCCATATGATCAATTTATATTTAAAACTTCAGATTTTAAATATATAACATCATCAAAATTATCACTTGGCTCTTCTTACCATATTGGAAAAATTGGCTAAGTATGGAAAAACATAGTCAAACTACTTGGGAGCCCAACTTTGCATAAGCATATTTTTTTATGTGCTTCATCACATGATATAAAAATTAGTGAAAATAAATTAGGAACAAAAATTAAAAAAACCATATTATCATTTTATCTTGATACTTCCATGCATCTTAATACTGACCTCATCAACATGCTTACTCAATTTTTTATGACCATATGCAAATTTGGCTATGGGAAAATAATGGATTTTGACTAAGAAGCCAAAATTTTACCCTTATATATTTTAAATTTATTTAATGCATGAATTTATATTTAAAAAATATCAACTAGGGAATAATTTTATCACAACCATATGACCAACTCCCCCTAACTCATCAACACATGGCAATGGTGATGTCAATAAACTACCTACTTAGATTTTCTGCCACTAGACCCAATCTTTCTAGATGAAAAATATGGAATAATAAATGAATTAAAATTATGAACATAAGCTCTAAAATAATTATATAACATCTTATGGATCCATTTAACATGCTCCAATCACCACACTCATCTTTAAACACCTCTAATCATGCCAAAATTGAAGATCAACAAAGCCTGCTTTAAGCACACTAGGAAAATCACATTGCACACTTTATCATTTTTACTTATGCTAAAAAATAACTTAATCCACTCAAAATGACACCTCCATGACATCAACATGACATCATTAATAACTCTCCAATATTAAGGGCACTAGACCCTTGCATCATAATAAGACATGATATAGGTGTCTGACCACGATACAGGTGTCTAGGGAGTAGGAAAATAGGTGGAATATTAGAACTTATAGATGCATAAGAGAAATATAACATCTTATGGATCCATTTAACATGATCTAATCACCACACTCATCTTTAAACACCTCTAATCATGCCAAAATTGAAGATCAACAAAGCCTGCTTTAAGCACACTAGGAAAATCACATTGCACACTTTATCATTTTTACTTATGTTACAAAAGAAATTAATCCACTCAAAATGGCACCTCCACGACATCAACATGACATCATTAAAAACTCTCCAATATTAAGGGCACTAGACCCTTGCATCATAATAAGACATGATATAGGTGTCTGACCACGATGCAGGTGTCTAGGGAGTAGGAAAATAGGTGGAATATTATAACTTATAGATGAATAAGAGAAATATGTTTTAAACATTTTTGGTATGATAACAGGTTTGGTTCATCAACATAAGACTGATTAGACTAAGATATAAGCCAAGGGGCATAAGAGAGAGTAGATGTGAGACTTTTGGAAGCAAATAAATGTCTAAAACTAAGAGGAACAATAAAGGTCTAAGTTTTTCAAGTATACAAGACTGAGGTGTTATATATTTCATAAATATCATCTATATTACCCCCCATTAATCTATAAATGAAGTTACTAATATAAAGGAAAGTAATGCATACTTGGGTATGTATAACACACTTTGTCTTTGCTTGAGTGCTTTACTAGTGACTAACCTACAAATAAGAGCATGTTATAATATATAAATATTTCATATAATATGAATTTAAAAGCATTTAAATGATTGAAATTGAAAGATATCAAGGTTTAGGAGTACACCTATGTATCAATACAATAGTCTTTCCTTTAAGGAATTTCATTTGAAAGATTTATTATTATGAATCATTGAAACTGAGATTAAGATAAGTATAAATATATAAAGTGCATATATATATAATGATATATTTAGAGAGAGATATGAGTGACCATTCCTCCAATCTTGGAGAAAAGGTGAATTACCACATGGAAGTTGATACTAGCTCAATCATGCAACCTAATAATACTTATAACCTAGTGAGTGTGAGTGAACCAAGTCAACTCACACTATTAAACTAGTGAGGATGGATGATAAAATCAAGTTGAAGCTACAAAATTTTAAATATTTAGTGATTTAATCACCTCAATGATACTAAGAAGAGAGCCAACTACTATAGTAGATTAGTTCAACATAGTCCATAAAAATCTAACCTCATGGGTGGTGGTAGTCCTTTAAAGTGTTTTGAATCTAAAATTGATTTTATTTTGAAATATTAGGCACACATGTCATATAATATACACCTTAAATATGTCTCATGCTGAAACTATGTATAAAAATGGTACCAATGTATAGAATTCTACCACAAATGTGTATATGAATCATATAACTATGTAATTTTTCCAATTTAAAATGGTGTAAGTGTGGAGGATATGTTTCTAAAACATGCCCCCACTATAATCTGGAGATGTTGATTATTGAGTAAGTGTGGATAACATGTTTTCTAAAACATTATCCCATTGAATTTGAGACTGTGAACATGTGGAATCCATGGTTATATGGCATGCCCCAATTTAAATTTAAATTATCAATGTTTAGTATTTATGCCTATAGTACATTCCCCCACTGATATCCCCCCTTTTTAGGTGAGGGAAGATAGAAAATAGTATTTACCTCAACTCAAAAGGATAAGATAACCATATATTATGAAAAAACCATGTAGCATATAGAAAGACGTGTAAGTAAATGTAATATTAAAGTTCATATAATATGATCACATCAAGGCCTAAGATTTATGATAAATATCATGGAAACATCTATATAGTAATATTATAAGTTTGAGAAGAAATCAAGCACACACACACAAGTGCAATAAACAACAAATCAAAATATAATGGTCTAAGTAGATTGAAAGAAAGGGGCATGTTAAAAATTTTCCCAATTGAATAGACATGACTTATCTAAATGTTCAAAAAATCAAGAATGACATAGTCAAATGTCCATACAAAAATAAATGACATGTTCAAATGTTAAATCAATAGACAAATTCACTAGGGCCATAGATAATGGAGCATATTCAAATGCTTAACAAACAAGATAATAACAATGCAAGACACTCAAGGAAGTGTATAAAGGAAATCATAAGAAACCAAAATAAACATATCATAATATCCAATAGATCAAATGTGTTATAAAAAAAATGTCAATTATATAGCATATAAATTTACACTATGAAATAAATAAGCATGGATTAAAGGCATGTGTAATTACATATATGAGCTCAAACATGAAAATTTAAAGTGACGATCAAATGATATAACCTACGAGTATCATGATCAAAGAATATGAATTCCCCCAAAATCTTGGTGACATGAGAAGAAGGAAGGACTAACATACATAAATGCATAAATAATGTATATGTGTATGATTGTATCACATTCAAATAGAAGAATTAAACATTTGTATGTAAAATTAAATGATATGCTATCCATCAACATGTAAGTAACACATAGATTCCAAGGATCCGATATAATATGTATATGTTAAAAGTATGTTTGGTCTTATTTTTTTGTTATTTTTGGAATAATTGGAAGAGTTATAATCAAGGAAGTCCTCATCATCAAAAGGTTTAGGGCCACCTGTAAAATTTTTCAAACTTTGTTTATATAAATGCACTACTAATTATTCAATATTTCTATCTAATGGTTTATTTGAATCCAATGGTGCAAGTAAATAACCATAACCATCATGTTGTATGAAAACATTCATATACATATCAAAAAAAATTATGCACATATTTGTAGTATCCATCTTGGCATTCCAATCAACTAGCAAATGCTATCGAAGTTTTAATTCCAAATGCAGTTCATGATATAATATCCATATGGTCTAAGTTACCACTTGTTTACCACAAGAAATAGGTAATTGAATGTATCATCAATATTATGGCATCAATGGAGAGTATATTAGTTCATTTTTAGTATGTGAAAATTGTTTGAGAAATGTGGTTCCATAATTTGTATCCCACTTATTCTTATCAAAAAGGAGATGATGGAAATGTGCCCCATAAATATTATTATTAATATTCAAATCTTCATGATTTTCACTTTGAAGTATGGTTCTCTTCTAAAAGATAGTAACAATTTTACCATTTACACATTTTAAAAATAATTTGTATCATTTCTTCATTCTTATATTTTTGAATTAGGTTATTAAATGCCTCACCTTGATTGGTATTATGGAAAATGATCTAATGATAATTACAATATGGCACTACCTTTATAAGTATAAGTTTACTTCTTGATTTGTGTATATTTGAAGGTAAATAAATCATTCTATATCCAAGTAACATAGATAATATGGTATAAATAATATCTTATTGTGTTGTGATATATAAAGTTTATTGTGAAGCCTTTTGAGAATACTTCATGTTGTTCACATTATGTACTTGAGTTTGACCCTTGTAATGTTGATTCAATGTTTTTAACCAAGAAAAATGTATGGAGTAACAAGCATTTACATGATCATCTTCTATTTTTATTTTTCCCTTGTTTGGATTTGATTTTGTACCTTCTAAAGATGGATTTATCTTATATGTACCAAGAACTATAGGTTATAATAGGTTACGCGAAAGGTGATCAAGTGGATCAAATTTTAGTTTTCACATTTTTTTATCTATCATATCATAAACAGTATCATCATCACTATAATAACAATCTGAAACATAGAAATATTTATACTTAGTATTGACCAATAAAGTAAAATCAAATTCTAGGATCTCTTGTGGTTTTATTGGTTCCTTTGTCAAATTTTCTTGTTATTGATAAGCATCTATGTGTACCTTAATATTGAGTGACTTATTTGAATCTAGATATGAAGAATAAATTTTACTTGACTTGTCTATTTCATATATGTGTATATGATCAAGAAGAATGCATTATTTAGGTGGTACCACTATAGGAATGCCTTTTATTTCAGAATGTATCATGTTAAAAAAATTTAAAGGTTCATCATCGATAGGCATGGTTAATAATGTCCCATCATGTATGAATTTTACACATTGTTGACATGTAGATTAAACAGCTTCCATTTAGTGTATCCAAGGTCTACCCAAGAGTAAATTATAATGTAATGATTAAGATATTACCTAATAAGTAATTCAGACCATTTTTTGTTCCAATGTCACATCTAATGTGATTTGACCAACTAGAGGGATATTTAAATTACCAAATGCTTTAATATGAATAATCATTTTTTGAATAAGATTAGTGATAATACCCATGATGGTTAGGAATTTTATTCTAAAAATATTTAGGACCAATCCACTATCAATAAGCATCCTTTTGATGCCCTTATTTTACATGGTTACTTGTATGAACAAAGGCAAATATTGGTCAATAAATTATTTGGATGGCAAATCTATCAAATCAAAGGTAATGAGATTTGAATTTTTCTTTAAATATTTCATGATGTCCATAAAATAAGTGAGTTCAATATCACTCAAAAATTGGATCTCATGCAATGCCTCATATATGATATCCTTGTAAATATAGTTTTCTTTTAGGAGCTCAGGGATTAAAATATTATCATGTGTATTAATCAATTGGTCAACAAGGTCATATCACTTATATTTTATCATAAGATTAGGCTTAAGAGGCACCTATTATATATTAACAGGTGGAAAATGAGGTTGAGAAACCTTACCTCTTTGAGTAGTAACAGCATGGCCCACATAATCTATTATAAGTCATGGACATATAATGGGTGTGGGATGGTATCTATAATTCAAATAAGAATTAGGTAGAATAAATAGTTGAGAGCATGTATGTTATCATATAGATACTATCTCTATAGTATTACAATAGGAATTGTAAAGATACATCAAGTGTTATCTCTATTTTAAAACCCTCTCATAGTTTTTATAAATTTACTTAATATATTTTTCAAAATATGTGATGTAGTAAATGGAATAACTATTATAACTTAGAACCATAAATGGGTAAAAGATGCACCCATATTACACATTTTATATATAAAATCATAAAACCCTAATTAACTAAGGGTTTTAAGCTTAAAGATCAGGTTCACCAAAATATTTAACCCTAAATTATAGATGGATCCTACTATGGTTAGATAGGGTTAAGAATATATAAATGAATAAGCACAAGGGTGATAAATAGATCTTTTTCAAACTAATTAATTATAAAACTTAGATATAATAGATACTAAATTTATTATGCTAAGATATGATTAAAATGGAAAGTAAAACTATGCTAGATATTATGATGATAATAAAAACAAGATACTTAATAAGCTTTGATGCTAATATAGATATGGATCTGGAATAACTGGGAAGCAAACTAGAAGAATATTCTAGAATAGTCACCAAATTTTGGATTAAGTGCCTTCATAGCCATGGACACTTTCATCAGTCATAGATGGTTGCATCAATGCTGCCATCTAGATCAAACATAATTTTTTAGTATAAAATAACTATTGAAAGAATATGTGACCACTTGGATGCTTTTAGGTTCATTGTCACCTTTAGTTTGGTGCATTCATAGCTAGGTCATGGACTATCATTCATTTTTAAATGATCAAACCCTAGTTCTTCATCTTCATATTGCCTATGGGAAAAATGGGTTAGTGGGCATAGAATGTCAAGCTAACCAAAATACTCCTCTGTCAATGAGCACTACCTACATAGCCAATACTTTGAAGAGAACCTCAAACTTTTATAGTGGTCTCCAACATGTTGGCTTGTGTGTGAACCATTCAATGTATGATAGTAAGTACAATAATGACATAGTTTATAACATGGAAAATATATCTCTTTGCCTACTCCTTTAGTAATTTATACCTTTATATGTGTTTTCCATATGAATAATATGGAAATAAGAGAAAATAGGGAAGTTTTTTTCTATTGAATGCTCTTTTGTATGAATATAGGTTTATGTTAGGTGAGGAATAAATGAGGGTTGATCTTATGTTTATACCATCCTTTTGGAGAAAATATCACATAATATCAGTTAGGATAACCATTAGGATACATTTGGGTCAGAATATGACACATGTATTGATGTAGGTGTCTAACCAAGACACAAATGTCTAGAGAACAAGAAAATAGGTACACACTCAAAAACTTTAGAGGCGTAATATAAGTATGTTTTAAGCATTTTGGGTATGATAGTAGGCTTGGGTAATCAACATAATACTAGTCATGAAAATATATAGGCCAAGATGCACAAGATGGAGTAAATGTGACACTTAAAGAAGCGGGGAAGCTCTAGAGTTAGAGCAATAGCCAAGGCCTTAGTTTACCAAGTGTACAAGATTGAGGTGATGTATATTTCATAAATATCATCTACAAGCTTTAATAATGTTTAATGTGATAACATATGTACACATGAATGTTAATATAGAAGAAAAGATAATGTAACCATTAAATTATAGAGAAAGTGATTAAACATGCAATCATAGAGAATCTATGTAAAGTATATTATGTTTGAGATAACCAATGATCCCATCTATGGAATAGTCATATGATTATCTGACCAATCATGTATATAACATATTTCATATTCATGTTTTACCCTATATTTGAATAATATCTCTAACTCATGATTATGTGTACTATATGGATATAAATTTAAAACTAAACTTGTGGACACACTTATTAGTGTATTCTCATTAAATAATTATTTTGATCCTACTTGAAATATTAAACATAGTGATATCTCACCCATGCTAACAATTGGATATTTTGTATTGCATGTGCAAGCATCCACTAATTTGGATGTATTAGTCCCATCATATTCTATATTTATATTATTGTATGTAAACCAACCACACCATATTATGGAATTGGTTTATTAGATATCCTTTTTTCTTAAATTTATTCCTCATTACTAGTATCATGTTCATGTTCAAGTAATTATCAAGATGTAATTTTATCCTTTGTGGGATGGCCTTCTTCATTATGCTCTTTACATGAAATATAATTTTTGGTTGTCTCCTTAGAAACCATGTTTGTAACATTAATAAATACATATTTATTAATGAATTACTTATTAGGTGCCTCTTTTATATGAATTTTTTCTTTACTCAATTCTTATTTTAGTAATTCTACCTTGGGATAAGATATCACAATTTTAATGGGTTTCTCAATATTATAAGGTGTGATTTAATATATGTATCAAATATAAGGTCACCACTATCAATAATATTTTTTAATATATTCTTAAATATGAACACTTAACCATGGAAATTCCATGAACTCTATAAAAAATTATCAATGGGATTTTTTCACCTAATGCATAGGAGGTAATATGATCAATTTAATTCAAAACATGTTCTTAAGAGTTTCACTTGGAGATATATTAAGCTTATAGACATTTCATTATTCATTATTCATAGTTTTATTTTGTTTCTTAACCCATGTTTTAGATGATTTTTTTGAGACATAGGTTTTTAATGGAGATCCAAATATGTAATTTATAATAACATTCTCAATATTTTTGTTACGTACATTCTTATCTTCAAGTGATGTGACCTTTAGAGATAAATTATGTATTTGATTTTGTGATGCTTATATGGAATGAATCACTATAATAATCCTATGCACATTAATGTTGAAATTATGAATAGATTCATTCAATTTTTTAGTACTATCATGAATGATTGTACTAGGTGCACTACCACTCATGGTTTGGGAAGATTTATCTTTTTAAGCATAAAGTCTAGACATGTCATATTTGATATTCATAAAAAAATTATATAGAGTATGTATAATATCACTTGGTTTTATGGATCATGGATCTCCATATTCAATATAAGCCTTGGGAGACTAATAGGGGACAAATGGTAGATATCATTACCTTAAGGTCTAAGAAGAGGAAGATAAAAATGAGTCACACATGGAAGCATTTCAAATTCAACATTCATGAGATATGTATTGAAATAAAATAATTCATCATTATTAATATTATACCTAATTTTAGTGTATATAATCTTAACCCATTGCATTTCACAATTTTGTAACATATCACATATTTAAGGAAAGTGTTTTAACAAAATTTGGATTTTTTGGTCTAAATAAGCTAAAAAATTGAGTCTAATTCATTTTTTATCTGTCTCAAAATTCAGATTTAAATGTAACATCATAGTATAACTCTTTTATTACAATTTAATATTTAAAAAAATGAGATGGACTATATGATAATTAGCTTGTTTATATTTTTTTATGATCTATGATAATGTATAGTCATCAATAGGATTTGTAGGGATTATGTGTTGACTCAAATTAGGTAATAGACCATGAAATTTAATAATTTGAGTCTAGTACTAATTACGTGCATATGGAAATTAGATATGTATGTGTTATTTTATATTAGTTTAAGGGACCTTCACTAGTGTTTGATACTTTAGATCACTACACCTACATCCAAAAATATCTCCTAAATACTTAAATGTCATTAGACATATGTGAATAACTTTGTCTTCTTTCTCTTTTCCTCAAAAACATATCTTAAAATATTTTGCAAAACATGTCATAGAAAAATTGGTTAGAAAGGATGGATTGAGATAACCTCAACCATCCCTCACTAACTACCTAAGTGTTGCATACATTCTAATATTTTAAAGGGGGATCAAACCAAACATAATTATCCAACCTAGCTTTGTGTATTCAATTAGTGTAATACTATTATGATGTAAAATCCTATTTATAGATTTAAATACTTGATAGCATATGATTTTGACCTTGTAATGGTATTTAGACTTGGTTCAGGACTTGATCTTTTAAGGGGTTTAAATTTTGTAAGTTTTAAGGTACCTATTAATGTGGAAATGAATTCTATATGTGCTCTTGGTAAGTTCCAGATAGGTATAGGATTAGGCTTGACATGCCTACATAAATGGATCTTTAGGTAATTACCCTCCAAAATGAAATGTAAGACACATACACTAACCCATAGGAAGGATTTAAATTTGGGAAATAAGTCTTAAATGGTGCACATATAATTCCAACTAAGGTAGACAACTTGGTAACCATATCCAACTAACTATGGCTAAAACTGTACATAATAAATAAATAGTCATTAAGGTTGGGATATAGTTTTATTAATATATTAAGTTTTTTAGGAAGAGACTTATTTTAACTTAATTTGTATCAAGAATTAACCTAACTAATATATATATATATATATATTTAACAATTCAAATCATAAAATATGCCAATCAAACATATATGTGAATGTATAAGACTAAACATAATTTGATAGACAAGAATAATAAATATGAAAAGTACAAAAGGCATAAAATATTTAGAATTATTTTGTACTAAATAGGAATGAGACAAATGGTAGGAAATAAGGCATGTTTTAAACATGACTGTGAGTCACTTTATCTAGGTATTAGATCTCTATGTGCACCAATAAAGTAATTTTATCCTTGAGTCAATAATATTTTCTGCTATATTTAAATCTAGATGGTTTTATCCCTATATGTTTGTATTCTCTATTTTATACAAGAGGTGAAACTAATTTTTTTAACTCTTTATGTGACCTTTAGGTCTAATAAGATGTGTGACACCATTAAATGTGTCTCCTTCATATAAAACCCTAGGTTTACTTTTGATGGGATAAAAAATTCAAAAACATGGGAAGTGTAATTGATAAAGCAAACCCCAATCACCCTCATTGATTATTTATTTATACATACCATCCCATACTCCAAATATAAAAATCAAGTCACACGTAATTCTTCCCCTTATTTTGAATGTGAAATTGTGCTCTTTTTCTACATGAATTCTCCTAATGATCCATATTTATAAAATTGACAATGTTCACTCTTGACTTACCTTAGTGTGCTTTAGAATTTGCTAATGAGTGCTCCTAATGAATGATTTTTTTAGATCAAAGAAAAATCTATAAACAAGGCAAGAGGGATTTGATATGAGGTACCAAAACCTATACAATAGAGAATAAATATTAGATAATAAATATCTAAATAAGTATCTCTTCTAGTGAAAAACTTGAAATCATTAGTGAATAATTATAAACTCATCGACTCTTGAAATGAGCCCTACTAGAATAAATATTATTTTGGGATTGAGACTATAAATAAAATAGATTAGGGTTATAAAATTCCCCCATAATCTTTAGGGATTTAAAATTCCCCACAACCTTGAATAATGAAGACAAAGATAAAACATTAATCAATCACTTGAAATGACTCAATTAGTGGCACTTGAAACAAAAACATGTAACCAATAAGAGACTATCATATCTTCTATGAAAAACCTAAAAAAATCACTATGAATCTACATCCCACTGACTCTTGAGACAAGCTAAATGGTTTTGATAGAAAAACCCTCAAAAATTGAACATAAAATCCTAAACCTAATTGGAATCCTTAAAGCATCCATAAAATGTTTGCTCAAGAGTTGTAAAATAAATAAATTGGTTATTCATACCCAATAATAATTTCAAATTTATTCCTTCTTTCCTCCCTCCTTATATCCTAATACCAAAATAAATAATGTAGAATACCATAAGACTCAAACAAACATGATACAATATCACATTAAAATAAGGATTTCTAAGATCATGAGTATGAGATAGGAAATAGAGTAAAATACCCTAGAAAAAAAATTCCAACAACCATAGAAGGTACCCAATCCATCCTAATTCCTCCTAGGAAAATAAATGAACCTAAAACTATCCATCAGACAAAAATCTCCTTGGATTCATCTAATACATGTAGAACATGTGCCCAAAGTATTTTTCCCAGTAAAATAACAAGAAAAAAATAATGATCAACCAAAAACCATCAATAGCCATGAAAAAATATCTCCCACAAATATACTAATATTTTTTGAGAAATATCAAATAACCATCAAGAAATAAAAGTCCCATTCAAGATCTACTTGAGATTTAGAAAAACTTTGCACAGGATTTTCCCACCTAAGAAAAATTTTAAATTTTAAAATTCTTCCTTCCTTTATATAGCATAACTTGGAGGAAAACCAAAAAAAAAATATTTCCACATGGTAAATCCTTAAAAAATCAAGTAAAAAAGACCCTAAACAAGAAACAAAGCCAATTTTCTAGCAAAAATATTATGTGAAACTTCACTTAGCCACCCATCCTTCTAAAGCCTACACATGATCCATAAAATAGACATAAAAATTCCCCTCAAGATATATATATATATATATATATATATATATATATATATATATAACCACATAAGAATTTCCTACCTAGCAAGAACTAACGAAATAAACTTTCATCCATCTTCCCCCTATCATAGCAAGGAAAAAACTAAAAAAATAAAGCCCCCCTCAAGATGAAACCTTAAATATTAGGGATAAACTTGAAAGGGTAGCCAATATCCCTTACAATATCTGATATGAAACTACCACATAGTCTTTTAACCTTCTAAAATCCATAAAAAAATCATAGGAAAACCAAAAAAATTTCACTCAAGAGCCACAAAGATCCTAGTGAATGATTTGTAATTTGAGAGGAATATGGAATTTTTTCTCAATATGTAGTGGTGTGTAGATGATTTAAATATAAGTGTTAGATGGATAATAAGTTTATAATTTATTTGTATTTATATGAATATATATGGGTAATTTATCATTCCATCAACACCCTAGGTAGATGACCTAACTTGTATAAATGAATTAATTTTGAAATTTGACCATTTTTTAATGAAGGATATAACAACCAGAGTTAGTTGGTAATGTCTAAATAGTGCCAATTTAAATTGATGTTCTTGTCTAGGAGAAAATAAAACTAATTTGATGATCTCAAGATTTTTGAGTATGATATTCTAGTTGTTTTTCATATATTTAGAAAACTATTGAGGTTATCGATAAAAACTTGGAAGTATTAGATCCATAAATATCATTTGGATGTGAGAGAATGGAAAATAAGAAGAATATATGTGCACTAATGTCATGTATGGTGTTTATTTATGTCAAAAGTGACATTTAGAATGTCTAATACCAAATTTTAATGTATAAAAATTACCTCCACCCTACCCCCTTTAATCTACTATTGAAATGAAATACAAATACTAGAGTAAATAGAGATAATGTAAATGATCATGTATAATGCACTTTATCTTTGGGAGAAGGATCAAAATGTGCAAGATGCTTCAGTAAAAATTGTAATGATCATTTATTATTCAATGTTCATAGAGTGAAATTTGTAATTTTAAACATAATTAAAATTTGAAAAATATTAAGAGCAAGGAAGGAATAAACATATATGTGGGTGAAACTGTGTTTCCCAGTAACTTTCTTAAAGATGATGTTTCCTTATTTAAGAATTGGAGAATGAATCATATAGTTTAACCATTATATTATTGAGGCTAATAAACCTCCAATTTTTTATAATTATCTAATCCCAAGGGTTGGGAATAAAAATTCCCCAACTCTCATGAACATGGATTAGGGCTAAAACCATTGAACATTTCTAAATTTTAATTTCACTAACTCAAATAATTGATCTAGATCTGATTTTGAAACTCAAAATGGTATGTTGGGAACCAAATAATGGGTTTTTTATGAGTTATTCCAAGGATTTTGAGCTTGATTAAATATCAACATGAATTACCTCACAATTTCTGAATCAGTTGCTACATATGGACTTAAATATTCAAATTTTCTCACTACTCGGTGCCATTTAATTGTATTTTTAAATATAAAACTATAGTAGTTCTGAATTAAAAAATGATTACATTTTCATGAACCAATATCATGCCTCATTTAATCTCTACCAATTTTTAACTTAAATATTATACATGTGCATAAACTAGTATCATGCCCTAATGAATTTGTGCCAACTAATATATAATGTTATGCATGTATATGCTAAAATATAAGAATATGTATCTATATCTGATATTATGAAATTTATGTCCTATAAACCATGGGCCCCTAAAAGGCATATTCACTCAAGTGTATATAAATATTTACTTTTTTATCTCATGTGTTTGTGAAGTGAGTGGATATGCATGACATATTCAACTAAAATATGTATCAATTCCTCTGTGAGAGAGAGAGAGAGAGAGAGAGAGAGAGAGAGAGAGAGAGAGAGAGAGAGAGAGAGAGAGAGAGAGAGAGAGAGAGAGAGAGAGAGAGAGAGAGAGAGAGATTTCTCAACTCATTTACTATTAGAACCACTCTAAATTCTTTAAATATTGTAATATATCCACAAAATATGATTTTACACTCATAAAGGCTTATGTTTCTATGATAATACAAATAATATGCCCCCCTTTTAAGGCAAGACATACATCATAACATCATATAAGTCACTCATCTCAAAGTACATAGTTAATTGTATCATGTCATGTATAAATATGTAATCATGTATAGTCATGTTAACTTTTGGATAATATGTCATCATAGAAATGTTTATGTCATCAAAATATGTATGTAACATATGTAATGCATGATATATAAGTGTCATGTCATGATAATTGTATCAATAAATAGCGTAGTAATAAACATTACTGATATAATAAATAAATTAGATCACATAGTAAATATGTGCATGGTATAAATCTTGGAATAACACATAAATGGGGAGGTACATGGTATGAATTAAAAAAAATCTAAAAACATATTAATCTTAACAAGCTCAATAGGTAAAAAATTTTGAACAAGAAATTATACACAATAGAAATTAATTCGTAAGATAAGGCCAATGGTGGCATACAATGGATGTAAATATTTATCAATAAACAAGGCTAAGGGCCACAAAGAAGGTACATAATTATGTCACACATAATTTGAAAATGATTTTTTTAGAAACAAGGCTAAGGGCCACAATTAAGGGACATAAATATATTACAAACAAGGTAAAGAGACACATACTAGATAAACAATGAATAGACTATCGTGCAAGAGTAATAACATCAATGCATCATAGAAGAAATAAAAAATAGTATAAAATATTGATTTATATTAATGTCATATCATATAAAATTAGCATATCCATTTATCATCATATAATATAGGAGTAACTAGAAAGACTTGTGTAAATAATATAGGTGTCTCAAATTGGTAAAATGTCATAGAAAGATATAACCTGCAATATTATGACTTATGGATTAAGTTGTACCCAACATTGGCATGGCCATTGGGTATAGAATATTCCAACATATGTGTGTCTATGTATGATATACATGTCCCACATCACACACATATACCATGAAAAACATGTGTGTATAAATACTAATTGTTTTTGAGAAATGAGAGAAAAGTTTGAATAATGTGGTTTGGCATGATAAACAGCTATAGGCAGATGTCCTAAGAATGTAACCCACCCTAGATATAATGGTGGGTCATGATTTTATACCAATATACCAATCATGTGATAAATAACATATGAACATAGTGTAATTAGCCATCATGTCATGTTTATGTTATAATTTTTTATTTTTTGAATATTATAATGCTTTTGTATTTTATTGATTTCTTTTGTATTTTTTATTTATATTTAAATTTTAATTTTTTTTAAATAATTATCCCATCAAAGTGACAATCATGGGGATTTATTGTATAATATGGTGTAAGGTTACCTTTCATGAGTCAAAAATAATGGATGTGTGTGTCTTTGAATCAAAAAAAGAATCAAGTATTGTGATGTAGTTTTCATCATCCTACATAGGATAATGTGTATGATGATTAAATATATAATTTAGAGGAATGTGTTGGGTTTGTTACATAACAAGATAATATATTATTGTCTATGTTTACCATTAAACATATTAAATTATCCATGGTGTTATCTTAGTACATGGTATATTATATGATTACCTATGTGAGTTATAAATGACTCATTGATGTGATAAATACTATAATATTAGCTTCATAAGATAATCAATGAATCTCATTTGAACATAGTGTATAGATATATCCTACATAGCTAGTGTAATAACTATCTCTACATAATGATCCTAAATAGGTATAAAAACTAGTTGTGATAATAATGGGGGTGGAGGAGGAGATACCACTCACTGAAGAGGGCACTCATATCAAATACCTGAAACTATGACTACTTTTTTTCTATGTATATACTTGATATATTGATGCCTTTTATATTCTACTACCCAGATTTTTTGTATCTAAGGGCATCCTAAAAACATGTCAAAGTTTCCATTACATTGTATAACTAGGAATGAAGTGGCCACTATCTTAGAGATCACATATACAAATACACCAAAATGTCTTTTGTGTCTATCTATTGAGTAATTTAACCAATTATATAGTATATTTAAATTTTTTATGTGCATCCAAGAGTGTCGAGAAGTGTCACTATGCAAACATTTTTTCTTGATCCATTGTTAACCATGACAATGTATACATTTTTATTATTGATGAGGGATTATATGAATAATGCATGGATAAATGAATAATTTTTAATATATCACTTTCATTAAAAGTAGTCATAGGTTTCTATGGTGATATTCTTGTAAGTGTGCCAATAATCCAGTCTATTGGGTGACCATATGTTACATGAGGAGGATACATATTGTATGAATAATGTACCTCAAATGTATCCTTAGTATATATGCATATATGTGTATATTAAATTAGTCATTGAATATTTTAATTTTTAATTACCATTTTATAATAGTTTATATTCCTATATAGGTGTACATAACCCAATAGTGTTGTCATAAATAAGCTCTTAGATCTTATGTCTTAATTTGAAACATTTATTTGTAAAATCTCTCATAGTTTAATGATAATCATAGTATTAATTGTTATAATAATTTTTATGGTTAGGTTTACTTGTATGAAACTCTTGTGGTGGAGAAAAATATATAAGATTTCACTCAAGTGAATTCTACTATAGTACATGATGAGGTAATGGTAATCATGAAAACTACCTCTTTTATAGAATCAATAATAGAAGCCAATTTTTATGCTATGATGCTAAAATAATCATTGTCTTCACCTCATTTTTGTTGTAATTTGATTTAACATTATATCTTGGATTGATTTTAGAATTGGTTATTCAATTTGTTTGAGGATTAGGTGCATATTTTAATTTTATCAAATATATTAGCTTTACTTATTGATCTCTCAATGTATCACATAACTCATCAAAAGAACTAAATTTGTGGAATACTATTGATGTATGGAGTATTTCAAGATAAATTTTGTTGAAGATTTATTTTAAATAATTTTATACCATAAGAATTTTCAACTAGAAAGCATGGTTTTATATTGAAGTACATAATCAGTTATTGGTTCATTAGACCCTTGATTGAGTTTTGAAATTCACACATAAGATAACTTATCATTAATGTTGATGGAAAACGGTGCTATATATTAATTATAAAAAGGGTTAAAATCCCTAACTAGTTAGAGGGGGAGTTTATATGACTAAAAAATTCATATTCTTTGAGAATT
Organism: Torreya grandis; assembly: GCA_037957365.1. Taxonomy (NCBI): domain Eukaryota; kingdom Viridiplantae; phylum Streptophyta; class Pinopsida; order Cupressales; family Taxaceae; genus Torreya; species Torreya grandis. Next base: position 3,175,030 of record JARHVA010001189.1, read on the forward strand.
TTTAGAAATAATTTCATCAATAATTAATCATTGGATGTGTAATACAATCTTGTTACATGGAATGATTTGAGGTGTTGTTCAAGATCACATTTCATCATCATATATTATAATCTTAATAACTTAAAAACCTATAGGTAATGGATAGGACATGGTCTCATGGATAAAAGCATGTGAATTGATTTAATGACTATCTCTATAAGTACCTTGCTCTAACTATAACACCTTAGCTTGCAAAGTTAAAAAAAACCTACTCAAGGGAACATGTAGTAGGGTAGCTTATTAATATAATCATAGTCATTTTAGGATGAGAATAGGTCATTTATATTAGAATATGCATGTAAAACTATGGGAATCCTTATTTTTCCACCACACCTTGGGTATACATCGCATGTGTGATTAGAGGTGTATAAATAGTAGTGGTGTAAAAACATATGGTTAGATTGGCAACCTAAAAAGGTTGGTTTATATTGTAGAAGGGGTGACATTTTTCCTAGATGTACTAGCTTCATAATTTTTTCTATTCATATATTGGTACATATAACATTACATCAAACACTTGTGTAGTTATATCCATATATTCAATTAACTCTCTTAGATCGAATAGATACCTAATACTTGTTTCTTGATTATGATTGTTTTTATATTCCATGTTCATGATAATCCCATCATGAGGGTATAGAATATGTATTTTTGAATCCATAATGGGAGTTGTTTGGGTTCTAGATTTTCACCCTAGATGAGTTTCAGATCTTCGTACTCAAATTTAGTCCAACATGGGCCTGATCCTAGGCTGTGGGTATCCTAAAAGTGGATTAGACCTCTAGAGAAGGTTAGCTTCCTTATGGATATATCATCTACACTAAACCTAAATTAGCACCTACTTGGTAAAGGGAGAGAAAATTGACAAAACTTATAACACATGTAAAAAAAGTGGTGATGCACCAATGATTTGATCACTCCAACTCACACAAAACACACTATGAGACACTTTTTAGACCAAATAACATCAATCTCAAATAAATATTTTAGAACAAGGCATTAATTAATTACCAGATTAGTAAGAGAGGGAAAATATCCACTTTTAAACTAGACAATAAATTGTGGATTGTGCTTATAATGACCTATGATAATATTAAACCCTTCTTAAAGGTGAGAAAAATTCAAACATAAGCAATGAACATGTATTTAATTAATAATAGTACATGAATTCATAGAACACACTTCAATATAACTTATATAATAATAAAATTCAATCTTTATTGCATCAAAAGGTGTTATAGTAAAATTTTTGGTAGAGTATAGTCATACAAAAAGAAGGATATAGGAATGAATTTTAAGGCTTAAAAGCCTACATTTATATAAAAAGGAGAGAGAAAAAACTGTGCATTGGAAAAAGACCAACAACTTATGATAGATTAACACCAATTCAAGGATGCAAATGATCAAGATCTTATCAAGAAGTCATAATTTCAAAGGCCTTGCAAAATAATTGAATGCTCACTATCCATATTCATCCACCCGATCATTATCTTGGGACTCTATGCTACTTACACTTGATCTATTGACAAGGATCATATGTTAGAACTAGCTAAAAAGTGCCACATATGCATTAGGTGGCCAATTATACTTGCATTATCAAAAATTATCAATTATGATAGTTGATTCGTAGGTCTAATATATGTGAAAACCAATCTTAGACCATCGGTTTTCACATAGACACAATATCTATGAAAGTCTACAAACTCTCTAACTTTGCTTCATAGTCACTAGTTTATCTTTGCCTTTTATAATAGACCCAAAATATTTATTAGATGGAGAATTAATTACAATGCTTGGTCTCTAAAATATGGCCTTGGTTCAACTCTAGTTCAAATCTAAGCTTAGCTCTTTGACATTTTCTTTGCCTAGGTCCATTTAATCTTCTTCAACTTTTATTGAAAGTGTCCTAAGATTACTCTCATTTATTGGTTATGGATTGCCAACTTGGACTATCTACATCATGCTCAACTATATTTATGTTCATTGGCTCCATAGATATGTTGAATTATTGACTCTACCTTGTTCCATTGATCTGTCTATGTATGGATGCCCATAAGCTATTGATTTTCTACCAACTGATTGTGCTTGTACCACTTGTCCTTAGCTCATTAGTTCTTTAGATTTGTTGACTAGTTTGACTCATGCTCATCATGTGATTAATATTTATGAGTTTATATGAACCATAGATCTCCTTGGTTTCACTTTATTTTTAGTTTTTTCACTCCATTAAATCATTGGTATGATTAAATGTTGATCATTGATTTATCTTGGACACATCCTTTTATTAGTGAACATGTACCTTTGGATCTTGGCTTGATTATCCCACACCATTGGATTATGTCTAACTTGTAGATCTATAAAGGATTTAACCTAGGGACATTTTGAATTGGTTGACTCCAACACAAATCATTCAATCTTATGTGTCAGTATGA
>JARHVA010001189.1:3182500-3202500 GCA_037957365.1 Torreya grandis
TGTCATTAATTACACAATCTAATCATCATACTGCTATAAATATTTGTTTTAGTTCTTTGAGGAAAATTTAATTTCCTCTTGTAATAATCTGACAATCTAGTTATCATCTTCAAATACTTTCCAATTTTCTTGGTTTTTTGTGATAGGTCTCACAACTACCTTGATGTGTGATTGGATTTTGCCCCTTTTTATATTATTTGTGATACTGAATTGTGATCCAATAACAACTAGCTTTTCTGCATGATTGTTCTAATTTCTTGATATGGCCTAAATATTAAAGGCTTGAAAATATTCAACTAGGTCCCATATTTTACGTTTATAAGACCTAATTAGTGGGTTTTTGCATATATTAAATCTCCTTACTTGGTGAACTACTATTTCACTATCTTTAAAGACCTGTAAGGAATTGACCTTCATCTTTCTTACCCATTGCAAACCATGCATTAGTGTTTCATATTTAACGAAATTATTAGAAAACCCAAACTAAAACTTGAGATAAGATAAATACCTTTGATTAGTTATATAAATTAACATCATTCCAGCTCCAGTGCCAAGTTAGTTACTGGATCCATCAAAATATGGCTTCCATAGTCCATCACTACGCTACTTATCTTTCATCAATGTTGGAATTAGTGCATCATTTTCATGTAGACAATAGACACCAAGTAATTATTCTTCAATTAACTTTTAGGGATCATGTTCATGTAGATTAGAGGTCCATTCATCAAGTAAACTATCTATGACTCCATTTAGATGTGATTCAAATACAACCTCACTATTTTTAACACATTGCATGAGATAACACAATTAGTGTTCACAATGCTTGGCATAAATGGATCCAAATGAAATATTGAAATAGGTTTAAAATGTATCATCACCTTAGTGCCATACCTAGTTATTAACATTAGATAGGTCGAATCAATTGATAAATATCCTCTAATTTTTAAAGTGAAATATTTTGACAGACACATGGTAGAATAGGGAGGTAGTTCCACTACAACTATATCTTGCTAAATAATAACATTGTAGCAAGTGTGTAATGCTAGATTTAGGTATTTTATCATGCATAGTGTTTTCATTCGAGATCCATATAATTTAAATACTCCTTCGTTATTTGGATCATATATAAGACCAAGTTAGTTTGCAATTTATTTGGGCATGACAGTGTTACTAGCTCCATTATCTACCATATAATTGTGGACTAAAAAATCACCTACTATCAAAGAGAGATAAAAGGGAGGGGTATTTCTTGAATTAACATTGGATTTATCCACATTTTTCATGTTATGTAACTTTTAATTAGGTTGCTTGATTTTATGGTTTGAATTGGCCAAGATAGATTCTTATTTCTCAACTGGTTCTTTAAATACCTTGAGATCTAAAAGTTCTTGAATCAACATGTTATTTTGCCTTGGGATGGAAATGGAATCCCATATGCTAATACTAACATTTGATTTTTTCATTTGATAAATAATGTTAAAATATGTTCCACTAACCTTTGGATACAACTTCTAAGCCACTAGCTATTTTCTAATTAGGGGCATTTGGGGAACTTTCACTATCTCTGTGTTCTAAATATTCTATCGTATAGGAACAACTTGATTTTTGACATTATTTGACACAAAATTAGGAACACTAGAAGTATTTCTCACATCTTGAGCTTCTTTAACTATCTTCTTTTAGTTCTAGTCAGAGCTGCCACTTGACCATTTATGTTGGTAATTTCACCAACTTGGTTGAATGCAATGTGATCATCTAAATTTTAATTAAGATTGATAGCATTAATATTCCCTATAACTTATTGAGATTATCCTTGGATTGCCATATTCATATATTGATATTGACCATCTTGAAGAGGGAACTCTTCTTGTGTCATTTATGGCATGGTAATCACTTATGATACCAAAGATTGATTATGAATGTCATTTGGATTGGAAGGTTTCCAACCTAGATCTTACATTAATTTATTTTAGGGAACAATATATTTTGAAATGGAAAGAACATTGGGATCAAGGGCTGTTTATGGCTTAGCTTGGTTTATAGCTCCTTGATTTTGATAAGGTTTCCTATTATCCTTGAAACCTTGATAAGGTGGTCTTTGGTTACTGAAATATTGATAGGTACTCTAGTTTTTCTATTGATAAGGTCTACCTTGGTACTATTATCTCTTAAGTGAAACAATTTCATTTTTGAAATCTTGTAAAATGTTTTTCAAGTCACCAATCTCACTAGATTGATTACGAGGGGCTACAACTTGGAATTTTGGAGATGGAATAAGGGATATAGATGGAATTTAGGGAACTTGAGGGGGAAGAATATGTTAAAATTATATAAAAAATGGCATTAGAGGCCTTGGATAAAGTTTACTAGCTTGAATCAAACTATTCTCTGCTCTAGTAATAATCTCATAGGCATTTGGCAAGTTATTACCACCCATGGATTGTATCATGACACTTATTTCATAATTAATGTCCTTAAAAAAGTACAAAAAATGCATAATCTATGGATGCTCTAACCAATGTAGGGATCTTAATCCATGTATTTTGGAATATAAGGTTAAAGTTTGACATGAATTTATGGGGGTACCTTTTTATGGTAGTCAATTATTTAACTAAAGATAGATGATCAAAATTTTCTTTAAATTACTTAACTAAAGCTACACCTAATTCATCCCAAGTAGAAATGGAGGTCAAAGGAATATTCCTATACCATTGCAATGCTTTTCCCTTGAAAAAGGCAAAAAGTAATCTACTAGCCACATTATCTTGAGTAACATTAGGAATAGAACATAGAATGACAATATATTGGATATGCTCAATAGCAATATTTTTATCCCATTCTCTAGAGAAGAAAGGGATACATTATAGAGAAGACATAGGAATGTCATTATACTAGGCCAAATTTAGGGGACTACCCCTATTAAATGAGATAAACACTTGATTCTTGATAACCATTTGGGCAAAAGGGATTTGGCTTATGGGGATAATAGATTAGACTAAAACAATAAACTGACCAAAAGATAAATACTACTTTGGAGGATAAGGCCTTGTGCTATTGAATCTTGATATTTTATAAGAAGTAGGAGGAAATTAAATATGTTCAAAAGAAGTACATTTAATTCATATTTTTATTGTAACCTTTGGCATGAAAGCATTATCTAAAAGATGATATAAGCTCTGCAACCTAAAGGATCTTTAGCTTTTGATGATGATACATCTCTCTTACAATTGTAAATATTTCATCTCAATATTCAAACTTCAATTATACCAAAGAAACTTGGGGTCCCACTGAGCATGCCAAAACTATTAGGGTTCTAAATTTGCACCCTAGATGAGGAGGGGATTGTTTAGATCTTCCTACTCAAATCTAGTCCAACATGGGATTGATCCTAGGTTTTGGGTATCCTAAAAGTTGATCAGACCTCTAAAGAAGGCTAGATTCCTTATGGATCTATCACCTACACTAAACCTAAACTAGCACTTGATTGGTAAAGGGAGATAAAATTAAAAAAACTTATAAAATCATGTAAAAAAAGTAGTGATACACCAATGATTTGATCACTCTAACTCACAAAAAACACACTATGAGACACTTTATTGACAAAATAACATCAATCTCACATAATTATTTTAGAACAAGGCATTAATAAATTACCAAATTAGTAAGAGAGGGAAAATATCCACTTTCAAACTAGATAATAAACTATAGATTATGCTTATAATGACTTGTGAGACTATTAATCGCTTCTTGAAGGTGAGAAAAATTGGGACATAAGTGAGGAACATATATTCACTTAACAATAGTGCATGAATTCATATAACACACTTCAATCTGGCTTAGAAAATGATGGAATTCAATCTTTATTACATCAAAAGGTATTGTAGTACAATTTTAGCAGAGTTTGGTCACACCAAAAAGAGGGATAGAGGGATGAAGTTTAAGGCTTAGAAGCTTACCTTTATAGAAAATAAGGAGAGAGAGAAAACTATGCATTGGAAAAGGACCAACCACTTATGATGGATTAGTACCAATTTGAGGATGTGGATGATTAGGATCTTATCAAGAAGGCACAATTTCAAATGCCTTAAAAAATAATTAAATGCTCACTATCCTCATTCATCCAACCAATCATTATCTCAAGACTCCATACTAATTCCACTTTATCTATTGATGATGATTATGTATTAGAACTAGCTAAAAAGTACCACATATACATTAGGTGGCCAACTATACTTGCATTATCAAAAATGATCAATGATGATAGTCGAGACATAAGTCTACTATATGTGAAAACCAATCTTAGACCATTGGTTTTCACATAGTCATAATATCTATGAAAGTCTAAAAAATTACTTGGCTTTGCTTCATGGTCACTAGTTTATCTTTTCCTTTTGTATTAGACCCAAAATATATATTATATGAAGCATTAATGGAAATGCTTGGTATATGAATTTTAGCCTTGGTTCAACTCTAGTTCAACTTTGAGCTCAACTCTTTGACATTTTCTTTGCCTAGGTCTTTTTAAACTTCTTTGAATTTCATAAAAATGCCTTGAGATCACTCTCACTTATTGGTTATTGATTGCCAACTTGGACTATCTACATCATGATTAACTATATTTATGTTCATTGGCTCCATAAATATGCTAAATTATTGATTGTACCTCACTCTATCTATCTATCTATACATATGCCCATGAGCCATTAAGTTTTTCCCAATTGAACACACTTGTGCCACTTATCCTTGACTCATTAGTCCCTTGGATTCATTGACTAGTTTAATTCACACTTGCCAACTGATCAAGATGTATGAGTTCACGTGCATGATATATCTCCCTAATCTCACTTTCATATCATTTATTTCACTTTATTAGATCATTGGTATAATTAAACACTGATCATTGATTTAGCTTGGACCCATCCTTTTGTGAGTAAATGCATACCATTGGATATTGGCTTGATTATATCATACCATTAGATTATGTACAACTTGTAGATCTTTACAAGATTTAACTTGAGGACCTTTTGACTTGGTTAACTCTAGTGTAGATCATTAAATCTTGTGTCAGTATGAGGGCTCCCACAAACCATTAGATCTTGACCAACTTTAAACCTTTTATGGACCTTTTGAATCTAAATAGTTACTTTCCTTGATTAAAATTGACATTCATGGTAACTTCATTAACATCTATGCGGATGTATTTGAAATTTCATAGACCATAAAATATAAGCTCATATGTATTTCAATAGTATCTTTATTTTGACTCTCACAAGACTATCATTCATTATTTGATCAGCTTTGATAATTTATATCTTGAAATGTAGGAATCATGGAGGGGCTAAATTTGTTGGATATGTTCTTAAGGTCAAAATTAAAAAACCCATTTGAATTTTTAGTCTCAAAATATTTTTAGTGAATATATGAAATTTTCAAGTTGATTGGTCCATATCTAGCTCACATGATACCCTGGTGACATTTTAGCTTGTTTGGCTAAGTGTGTAAAACATGCAAAAAATGACTGAGGAGGGAAATTTGGACCTCAATATATTTTGATGTTCTTTAGAAAAATAATTTAGATTTGTCACATAAGATCTTGGCACAAAGGTTAAGAAACCCATATGTCCAATTTTTTTTTATGCATCTACATGTGCAAGATATGGCTTCTACAAATCACCTAATTAAACTTTCTATTACTGGATCAAAATGTTAAGATGAACACATAATAGATAACCAAATGGATCTTTTTCTTTCCCACACTCATTTCAAGTAGTCTTGATCTCTTATAGGGCCTCTATGACCTATAGACTTTTTCCTTATGACATTGACAACTTACACTTTAAGTGAGCTCAAAGTGTTAGAAAAGATTTACACTCTGCATGGTCTCATTTGGGTCCACTTATTTAATCCAAAAGCCTATTCACATTGAGTCATTGGACCATTCATATATTATAAAATCAATGGTCATTTCCTATGTTTGAATTTGACACTTACAGGGTCATGTTGGCCTTTTGAATTCAAATGACTATTTTCCTTGAAAATAGAAGATTATGCTCCTTCCACTAAATTCTTGGACTAGGAAAATTTTTGGTATGTAGACCAAAATTGGTCAATAGGAGTATGAAGTGAAAATGGTACCATGCATTTCCTTTTGTTTTTAGTGATTACACATAAAAAATCATATTGGTTGTTACCATAATATGAATTAAGAAGGTTAGTTACTTTTCATTATTATTTATAACCTTATTAATGTATAAATATTTTATCCATTTAATTACATATATATTATATATTTTATAAGTAAATACAAAAAACATGCAATTATTACAATCATGGATTGATTAAAAAAATAAAAACATTATTAATCTATTATATCCATGTGTAATTTTTCATATTAGGTAAAAAAAATTATGCTAAAAAATGAAACTTTAAAACATAAATTTGAAACCCTAGAAATGAGGATGAAAACCTAAAGGATACCTATGATTTGGAATTTTTTAATAAATATTTAGGTTCCCCAATATGTTTTACCCTAATTTGGATTAATAGTTAACCAGAATTTAAGATAGAAACTATTGTAATAATTTACATGATAATCTATGTAAACCAAACATATATCTGAATGTATAATACTAAAAATATTTTGGCATGAAATATTATTAAATATGGAAAGATTAACATAGGATAAGATAATTACCATCATTATTTACTATGTAGGACTGAGACAAATGATAGGGAACAAGGCATTCTAGAAACATGATTATGAGTTGATTGATGTAGGTTTTATATCTTTGTGCATGCGTAAACAATAATTTTAGTTTCAATATAGTCAAATTTGATGTTATTTTATAAGTTGGATAGTTAAATCCTTATATATTTTATATTTATTTTTAATACAATCATGTGCACTTATTTATACTTCATCTTTATGTGTGATCTTGAGATCTGATCATATACACAACACCTAAAAATCCATCTCCTTTATACATACTCCTAGGTTTGTTTACACTAGAATTTATTATAATAAACAATTAAATATAATTTTAAATGTACACTATTGAAATATTATCTAATAATTAAAATAAATCATAATACAATAAATATAGATATCTAAATAATTTTTAGAAGTTGTAAATTGTTAAAAATGGAAATCAAGGCTAGGTTTAGAGAGTTGTCCTTGTATATAGATTAATTCAGGTTGTGTTAAATTTATGTAAGCTATAATGGATTATAAAAAAAATGCAAACACAAATTCATAAAAAATAGATACCCAATGTGTACTGGGGTCAGGCCATAGAATGTAGACAAGGTGACAGTGCGCTATGGTGTGCTTCTATAGTATTGTTTTGTTAAACTATGTGCATGATCTAGATATATGGGATTTTTTGACTCTATTTATAGGTGACCTATTTATATGTGGTATTATTTTGATTAATATAATACTTGTAAAATATATTACCTAATCCTTCACAAACACAGAAAAGAGATCAAATTGAAAAGGGTGAAAAATCATGGATGTGGGAATGATGAAACTATCCTAAAAAACCCTTTATTGATTGAGTACTACCTACATAGCCCAAAAGCCTTAGGCTGATTTAGTTATCCCTTTAGGTAAGATCATGTGAATTTAACAATAAATATTTTACTTATAATGATTTAAAAATGATTATTTTAACTTTCAATAAAATAATGTTAGACTTAGCCAAGGATTATGGTATTGTAGTATAAATATCATAACTATCTTTACTTAGAATTTAGATGCTTTTTAAATCATAAAATATATGTCTTTTTTAGTGAGAGCTAGTTATGTTCAAATGTACCCTTGGTGTCATTTTATAGGATAATATTTTGAACATTTCTAATAATCAACCGATTACTTTACATATGAAATCCATAAGGAAAGCATGCCATTTTTAAAAGATGACTATTAGATCGCTATTGATAAGGCCACATTATTGGACAATGATGTAATTCACCCTCGTCTACCTATTGTACTCTTGTGCAATAGGAACATAGTCTTCCAAAACCAAAGTGATAATTAATTATATGTTAAATAGACATGAATAAGGATATAATATGGAATTATATGAGACATGCACGCTAATTTTGAGACATTGAAGACCTTCTTAGATATTTTGTGTTATTATAATGTGAAATTGAAAAAGCAAGGTAAATATGTCAATGAAAATCATTTTCATCATTTATTAACTAAATTTTAATGTCTTTTTCCTCCTTCCCTTTATTATAATGATGCATAGAATTACTAGAGTGAAGGAAATGTGATAACTATGTGTGTATAAAAACTTTAACTTTGTCAAGAATATGTGCATGCCTCCTTATTTATGCATGTGGAGAGGTGGCAAACCAATGGTGAATTGAGTGTGATCAAGTTAGATATCAAATTGAATTAGTGAATATTATTTATTTGTAAATATTATATGCTTAGACCCTAATTAAGTACTTTTTGATGATTTTGAAGAGGTTGGAACAAACAAAGTGGTTTGCTAAAGTGCATCCAAGACATGGAGTGTCATTAAACTCAAATTTAACTCACGTTTTGAACTAAAAATAAAATATGAGAACTAGTACATGACTCACTAAAGTGAAAAAAATTGTGGAGTGTTTCTAAGATAAAGTGTGGTCCACTTGAAAAATGTGAATCACAGTGCTGCAGACGGATCTAGATTCAAAATATAAATTATTAAAACATTTATACTTCGAAAAGATAAATCTAATTTTTTTAAAGTAGAAGTTTGCACAGGAATGCATATCATGCACTTTGTAATATATAAAGTGCTGATTTTATCTTTTTAAAACTAGTTTAATTGGTATCTATCTTTGCAAAAGTGTATTTATGGTTGAGTATCTATAACAGTGGAGTGTATAAGAAATTCAAAGCCCCCAACATCTGAAAATCATGATTTTTCATATTATAAATTGTCAAATTTGAAATGTATTGGTTTTGAGATCTTGTAGATAAGGCCAGTATTATGCATCCATTTTGAGATGAGGGATATTTCCTAAAAATAACTTCTCTCAAAATAAAAAAGTGATATAATTTGTGAAATATGTAATTAAGTAATATAACTGAATATTTGAATTATATTAGAATCTAAAAAATGTAACATTAAATCATATGAGAAGTTTGAATATTTAATTGCATCATTGTAATTGAATATAACATTGAGTTAATGCATGAATAATGTAAATAACATGTACATATTTTATATGTATTATATGCATAACATTGAATAGATATAGAAATTGAGTCACATAAGTAGTATGTGAACAATGTATATCATGGAACCATATAAATATGTAATAGATACTTAATAGTGCATGATAAGTACCATGGAACCATATTAGTAAGTAAAAAATATGTAAGTAAAGTCACATAATGACAAGGGACATGTAAAATGTTGAATAGAGTTAGAAAAATTGCATAAATTTCACACATAAGGCCCAAAGGCTAAATACAAGGGACGTGAATGCCTCACAAACATAGAAGGCCAAGGACAACACACAAAAGGTATGATGATGCCATATCTATAAGAGGGTGTATGTAGAACATAAACAAGGGCAAGAGCCATATACAAGAAGCAAGAATGTTTAAGATAATGATGTAATGAAATAATAATGGAGAAACCAAATTAACATCATTTTGAGCACACCTCAAGGAGCTATTTGAGCCAAAGTTCATTGGTAAAGGGAAAGGTAAGTATGGTCAATGTAGTAGTTCCTAGAACATCATGGATAAATAAAAAATGTTGATTTATAATGATACAAACCTTAAAAATATGAAAACTTGTTGGGAGGATGTTTCTAGTAGTTTAGACTTAGATTATGCCTTGGTTTCTTTAGTTATTCTTTGATGGATTTTGGGCTATATTTTGGTTGTCTCTAGGCTTGTTTGGTCTTGTTTCTTATTTGGTATTTCATATATAGTGGTTTCTCTTCTACTTGTACTTATCCTAGGGTAAGGGGACACTAGCTCAAAAAAATTATCCCCTTTAACCCAAGTAAAAAAATTAACATCATTTAATCGTACATGTCTATGATCATGTTTATAAAATATCATATTCATCATGATACATGTAAATTATTAGTCAAAAAGATACATATGTTATTTTTATAGATCAATCATGGAAAAAATAGGTTTTAGATAGATGTAAAATTTAAGAGTGTTTGTATATAATAATGAGATAACCCTAAATGAGCAAGGTTGTTGGGAACAAGGCTTTTCCAACATTAAAACCATGGAAATGATATCCTTAAGCTTGAAATCTAGCTAATATATGAGTATATTATATTCTCTATGATGAAAAACTATAGAATAATTCCATGTGACTATGTTTTAGTTGAAATTAGAGATGCAAAATACATAGGGGCATGTTTGTTGTAGATGAAAGGGATACAATGCACTATTGTTTGACTAGTCTAGCTTTATTTTGATGGACTGTATGCATTATTTTTTGATTTAGATAACTTCTTTTGTGTATGACAAATTTATGTTTATATATGAATGTGTCCTATTAAAAACTTAGATACCTTTTGATAATATTTATGTATTAAAAATCTAATGAAATATTCTATGTATTAAACATAAAGATAAATGGCATATGGAAAGATGTGATGAGAATATGCATATAGGTCTTGCTTTTAAATTTTTTAAAAAATTTATATTTCTGTAATTTTTATAATATATGAATGTTTTTTTAGTTTTCCATATTTGGAAGGTAAATAAAAAAATTAATTGTGATAAACTTAGATATATGAAATGATGATGCAGATGCATAGCATTTATGGGATTTTTGATAAGATTTTCAAGTTTAGCTAGAAAATAAACTCCAAGACCAATATTTTTAGTGAAAAAAAATAGACCCAACCAATTTGTCTTTAATTTTACTTTATTTTATTTATCAACATTTGTATTCTTTTTATTTTATTTAAGTACAAGGTCACCAGTTGAAAATTCTCTATCACAACTTTTCTTTCCATATGCTCTTGTAATACATGATTGATAAACTATTAAATTTTCAAGAGATTATATGCATTTATTATCAAAAATTTATAATTTGTGTATGAATTTGTCATAATATTCATTATATTTTATAAATTCCTTTAATATACTCATAAGGAAGGGATTTTTATTTGAAAACCTTCAAGCCCACCTCGGGGAGTTATTTGAGCCCAAGTTCATTGACAAAGGGAAAGGTAAGTAAGGTCAATGTATTGGTTCAAATAACATCATGGATAAATAAAAATTATTTATTTATATTGATACAAACCTTAAAAAGATAAAAACTTGTTGGGAGGATGTTTTTAGTAGTTTAGACTTAAACTAGGCCACAATTTCTTTAGTTGTTCTTTATTGGTTTTTGGGGTATATTTTGTTTATCTCTAGGCCTATTTGGTCCTATTTCTTGTTTTGTCTTTGTTATGCCTTGGTATATCTTCTATTTTTAATTTTCCTAGGGTCTTAGGACCCTAGTTCAAAAAACTCTCTCCCTTTAACTTGAATTAAAAAAATTAACATCATTTGATCGTACATGTCTATGATCATGTTTATAAAATATCATATTCATTATGATACATGTAAAATATGAGTTTAAATGAGAAATATGTATTTTTTATAACTCAATTATGGAAAAAATATGTTTTGGATAGAGATAAAAATAAGAGTGTTTGTATATAACAATGAAATGCCCACAATTGATCAAGGTTATTAGGAAAAAGGCTTGCCTAACATTGAAACCATGTAAATGCAATCCTTAAGCTTCAAATATAGATAATATATGAGTATATTATCTTCTCTATGATGAAAAATTATAGAATAATTTCATGTGACTATGTTTTAGTTGAAATTAGAGATGTAAAATACATAGGGATAGGTTTGTGGTAGATGAAAGACATACAATACACTATTGTTTGACTAATGTAGCTCTATTATGATTGATTGTATGCACTATTTCTTGATTAAGACAACTTATTTTGTATATGAATAGTTTATGTTTATATATAAATGTGTCCTATTAAAAACTCAGATATCTTGTGAGAATATTTATGTGTTGAAAATCTAATGAAATATTCTATGTATTAAACATAAAGATAAATGGCATATAGAAATATGTGATGAGAATATGCGTATAGGTCCTACTTTTAAATTTTTAAAAATATTTATACTTTTTTACTTTTTAAAATACATGATTTTTTTTAGTTTTCCATATTTGGAAGGTAAATAAAAAATCGATTGAGAGAAAGTTAGCAATATGAAATAATCATGTAGATGCATAACATTCAAGGGATTTTTGATAGGATTTCCTTAAATTTTATCTATAAAATAAACTCCAAGACCAATATTTTTAGTGAAAAAAAATAGACCCAACCAATTTGGATTTAATTTTTCTTTATTTTATTTATCAACATTTTTATTCTTTTCATTTTATTTGAGTATAAGGTCACCAGTTGAAAATTCTCTATCACAAATTTTATTTTCATATGCTATTATAATGCATATTTGATAAACTATAAAATATTTGAGAAGTTTTATGCATTTATTATCAAAAATTTATAATTTGTGTATGCATTTGTCATAATATTCATTATATTTGATAATTTCCTTCAATTCTACTCACAAGGAAGGGATTTTTATTTTGAGAAGTACTAGTTATATACAATAAATAAGAGAGTAGGTGCAGATTTTTTTGGTGTATTAAACCTTGTACAATATGCCGAAAGAGTGTAGGTAATATAATTATGCCAATCAGACCCATGGCTTTCAATAGTTTTACTTAATATCTTAATAATTGTTTTATTAGTTTCCTCATCTTGACAAATCCCTTGTGGGTAATAATGGGTAGACAAAGTATGTCTAATTTTAAAATTAATACAAAAGAATTAACTATTTTATTGTTAAAAGAGGAGCCATTATCCATGATGATTTTAGAAGGTAACTTGAATAGTGAAATTATAGGTATAAGGATAAATTTGAAAATATATTCACCTTTAGTGAATTTTAATGGGATTACTTCAAGCCATTTTGTAAAATATTCAGTGACTAATGATAAATTTATGTCCTTCAAAGGATTCAAAATTTACTATCATGATTACATTGAGTCCCCAAATATTAAAAGGACATGGAGATATGATATTTTTTAATGCCTTGGATAGTACATGATTAATATTACAATGTTTTTAACATTGAGAACATAATTTATAATCCTCATGGCACTTATTTCCCATTATGGTCCATTAATATCCTCAGTGGAGGAGTTTATAAGACATGAATTTTCCACTAAAATAACCACCAAATTCACTATCATGTACTTTAAATATGGTTGTTTGGGATTTAGTATTATTTAGACACTATAAGATTTTTCCATTGAAAGGGTGTTTGAAAAGATATTCGCCAATGAACATAATGCATTTATTTAAAATTTAATTGATTTTTTATCCTCACACATAGAATTCTCTAAGAACTTATATATATAATGTTTACTTTGAGTAACTGTAAGTACTTATAAAGTATTAATGATGTGCATGTCTACTGAAGGATTATGTAGTCTTTGTATGGTAAAAATTACATGATCATCAATTATATCATTTGGGATTAAATAAGAAGTGCTAGACATTGCATCAGCATAATGATTATCTTCCTAAGGAATATATTCAATAAAAAATGAGATAATGATTCTATTAGTCATTAAAACATATCTTTATAAGGAATAAGATTCTATTATTTTTTAATAAATATTTATCTCCATATACACATAAATATCAGTATTCAAATTTGTTGTTGTTAAAAAACTAAGAATGAGAGATTCATATTCAATAATATTGTTGGTGCATGAATATCCTAAGCAAAAGGAGAAAGGCATAGGTAAACCTTGAGGAGTAATGAATACAATTCCTGTAGTGGCCCCTATGGAACACATAAAACCATCAAAATTCATGATATAAGTATCATTATCAATGCTATAAGAGTTGAATTCATATTGAAATTTGGAATTCATATAAATTAAATCTTGTAATGGAGTAACAACTAATTAATATGAAATAGCTTGTCCTTTAAGGTATTTTTTATGAAAAAATATCAAATTGAACTCAGGATAAAGAATTAACCATTTTAATATGTCCTAATATATAGGGATTTTATATAATATATCAAAGTGAATACAATTTAGTAATAACATGAGTCTCATTATGAAGTAAACAATGTCACAATTTTTGGGTAGTGAAAAAAAGTGTTAAACACAGATTTTCAATGGTAGTATATTTTTACTCATAATCAATAAGTGTGAGACTAATATAATAGATGACACACTCATGATAATTATCATAATGTTGTGTAAGCAAATCACCCAAGCCATGATTAGTAGTTGAAATATATAGTGAGATAGGATTATATATAGTAGGAGGCATAAGTACTAGTGGATTTATAATATTTACTAAAATTCATGAAAAAATTGTTGGAAAATATTATCCCACTCAAATTTGGTATCTTTCTTAAGCAAAAATGTAAAATATATCATTTTATCTTCCAATTGATCCAAAAAATTGTCATATAGCTTGAATGTATCCTTGTAAGAATTGAAGTTACTTAAGGTTAGTTGGTGGTGGCATATCAATTATAAATTTTAATTTCTTAGGTTCAAATTCTATAACCTTTGGGAAATGATAAAATCTAAATTTTTTCCTATCTTAACCCCAAATATGTACCTTTTTGTATTAAAATGCATATTATACTTCCTCATTATTTCAAATATTTGTCAAAAATCAATTGCATGGTCTTGTCAATGTTTTTTTAATAATAAGTAATTTTTTCAATCCTTAATTATCTTATTAATGTAATCATGAAAAATAAGAGTCATGGATCATTGATTGCTTACATTTTTAGTCTAAATGACATGAAAATATAACAAAATGTTCCCCACGGTGTGATATAATATGTATTATCTTGATCAATTTGATTGGTATTGATTTGAAGCATAAATTCATCTTTGGATCAATATTTTTTGAGATATTTATAATCTTCACAACATCAAATGTATCCATTAGGCTTTATTACTCAGAAAATATTAGAAACCTTTTTGGGATAATCAACAACATGAATAAATCCATCATATAAAAGTCTTTCAATTTCAATTTTGATTAACAAATAAACTTTTGGATGCATTTTTATTATCTTTTTATTGATTTTTTTGGCTTCATGATATAAGACAATGTTATGCATAGCCACTTTAGGATCAATACTAGACAATATTTATATGCCCATGTAAACAATTTTGGGTAATCATGTAAAGTTTGTTAAATAGATTGGCCTTCATCATCCTTTAACATGGTGACCAATAGCACCAGTCATAGTTCATTTTAAGTGCCAAAGTGAAATTTTATTATTTATTCATTAATTAAAATTGGTCTATATTCCAAAAATTAAATAGTATGAATAGTATTAGGAAAATATAGTTGTGTTTGTGGTATATATGCACCATTTTATTTTAAGTAAGCATGTGCATTGGTTTCACAAGGAAATGATCTCTTATGATGAAAATAAGGGAGATATCTATATGAATAAAAGGTATTATAAAATAGACTCATCATTTGAAAAATCATCCAATGTAAAATTCTTAGGTAAAATGTTATTGTCAATGATCTCAGGGTATACTAATGATAATTATGATACTTGGATCTTTAGAGTATGGATTTCAAAACACCCTTTATTAATAAATATTAATGTGAGTGATTCCATAGTATGATGATGTATATGGGAGTTAGAAATACTACTATAGCCAAGGCCTTATTTTCTCTCCTTAATAATTGGTAAAATAGGATCGACTATATCTTGAGTATTCTTATATAATACTTTCCCTATATTATATTTATATTTTTGTAAATATTTAAGTCCAAAACCACTTTGATTAAATTAATAAGAATTTCATATCAATTATGGTGAAATTAATGAATCCTCAATACTTGGATTAAATGATGATATGTCTAAGGAAGAAGGTTGCATATATGTAATATAAAGATTATTACAATGCATGAGGGAAAACTACTTGAAAGGATTTTAATCTATAGGACATGTACATGCTAAATGTAAGATGATATATTTATATAGACTAATATTAGTCTTATATTTTTAACATAGATGTCAAAATATTGGTTGACATATAAATATGAATCATGTTATAATCTTGAATAGTAGGCCTTATTTATATTCTTTAGATCTTCTAGTGATTAAATATATGTACACTTGATAATTAAATATAAGGCATGCATACAAATTTTAAGGAATATCATTCATATTATAAATCCAAGTTCATCCAAATAGAAAGTTATAATTAGGATAATTAGGCATAACTTGGAAAACCATATCAAGGGTACATGGGCCTAAGGTGATATTATATGCCTAAGTACTTGAGGTGGGATACCATAAAATCCATGAATATTGATATATGTATGGGCGAGGTCATTTTTCATTATACCTAACAAACTATATAAGGATATATTAAAAATTTCAAGTCGGATCCATTATCTACAAGCACACATTTGACCACTTTATTTTGTATAAAAACATGAATATACAAGGGTAAATAGTGGTTGATAATATGATGTGGGGAAATATATTACTTTTTCAAACTAAATGATTTCCTCATTCGATCAAATGGTATTAATGATAAAAACTACTTATGGAGGTTCAACATTATTCATAAAAAAGAGTAGTGTGTAAAGTTTCATATAAAATATACTTGTGCATTTGTGTTTTGTGCAACAAATAAAATAAGGAATATTTTACATTAGTATTTTTTAGTTGATCTAAAATATCAAATACTTCTAGTTGATTAACTTTATCAAGTGAGGGTGGAGATATATGTGTATTAATATTTGTCT
Organism: Torreya grandis; assembly: GCA_037957365.1. NCBI lineage: Eukaryota > Viridiplantae > Streptophyta > Pinopsida > Cupressales > Taxaceae > Torreya > Torreya grandis. The sequence goes on from JARHVA010001189.1 coordinate 3,199,388, forward strand.
AGGATGAATAACATGAACATTAGATTTGACATTATAAAAAAAATGAACTATCTTGTGAGGGAGAGTGTTCTAAGGTAATATTGGAAACAACATTGCATGCAAATAAATAATATACATATTTGATTACATAATGAAAAGGAAAAGATAATTTATAAGAGACTGAATAAGAATATGTACAATATACAATTTTTTTTTTGTTAATGAACCCATTAATATCATAGTAAAAAGTAATACTATTTATTGTAGTGATATATAATGAATAAGTAGAATTATGACTAATATGAATTAAGAAAATATATCATGTAAGAATAAAATATAAGAAAAAATAAAGGATATAGGGTGATTTAGGCAAGGCTTGGAATTATTTTTAGGCTCTCATATATACTTTCTCAATCATTGATTAATGTTAGCCCAATATTTTAGATCTTTAAATATATAGTTACAACCATTCCTATAGATCATTAACCCCAATTTCAAAGGTAAGTTGAGATTAAATTTCCTTAGAGATATGCTCCTCTTAGGTGCACAAAAAAATAGATGGATAAAAGAGGACTTTTATTAGTGTAAACAAGGGATCTTAGGAATTTATGATAAACTATGAGGTAAGTGGAATATAAAGTCCATTTTAGATATGTACTATGGATATGAGTATTAGAGTAAAAACCCTCACACCACGATGTATGTAAACAAAAAACCATGTAAACCATCATAATAGTAGCTAAGTAATTTTGAAACTATTGAAACATAGTTTATCAAACAATCAAAATCAAACCAAAAAGAAACTAAAAAGAAGGGTAAAATATTTTAATAGGAAAACAAAAAAAATCAACCAAAAGTTAAAGGAAATCACCTCTATGTTGGTATATATTTGATGTGATAAGACAAACATTTTAAGTGTTAGATTACTCTATAGTTAAAAAAATTGAATCTTTATATTACAAATATTTGCTAAGGCTAAGGACTATATTATTTTATTGTCATTAATTTATAGAATTAAATAGAAACCCTAAGCCAAAAATTCAAACAATAATAGTGTCCAAATTGAAATACAAGTTCATTAATAAAATCACACTATAATTAATTAGAATAAATAATTAACTCTAATTTCAAAATTAAACTATTTAAATATGATATAATAAGTAAAATAAATTATAATATAATAAATATATAGATCTAAAAAATTTACAAAAGTTGTAAATTGCTAAAAATGTAAACTAGGGCTAGGGTTAGAGAATTATCCTTACAAATAGAATAATTCAAACTATGTTAAATTTTTAAAAGTAGTAATGGAATAAAAAGAACCTAAAAAAATAGATGCATAATAAAAAATGTATCTATTATATATTGGGACAAGGCTTTAGAAATTAGGCAAGCTCATAATGCATTATTATTTTCTTCTAAAATTTTGTCTAGATAAATTATACGTAAGATATATAAATTTGGGAATGTTTTCCTCTTTATCTAAGCAAATTGTTTATGTGTGGATCTTAGTTTGAAGTGAGAAATATATATAAAATCAATGTACTAATATTGTACAAGCATATAAAATAGATCAAACGTAAAAGGGGAAAAATGGGGGATATGGGAATGGTCGAGCTATCCTGAGAAAACCCCTTGTTGACTAAGTGTTGCCTACATAGCTTGAAGTCCTCAGGCCTATGTATTTTTCCCTTTAGGTAAGATCATGCGAATGAAAATATAAATATTTTAATTATGATCATTGATAAATAGTACTACAACCTAAAATAAAATAATGTTAGTCTTAACCAAGGATTGTGGTATTGCAATAGAATTACAATAATAATAATTACTTAAAAGATAATTATTTTAAATAATAAAATAGATGCCTTTGTCGTTGATATCCAATTATGTTAAAGTGTGACCCTTTATGCCTTTTATAGGATAACCTTTCAAAATTTTATGATAATTGACACATTAGTTTGCCTAATATAGCCATTAAGAAGTATGTCTTTGTGAAAATATGACTGTTAAAACACTATGGACATGCCCACAATAATGGATAAGGACATAGTGTGCCCACTTATTTATAATGCACTCTTATCCAACATTAATAAAATATGATAAAACCAAAGTGAAATTTAATTATATGGTTAATGGGGATGAATAGAGATAGGATAGGGAAGTCTACGAGATATGTATGGTAATTACAAGACTTTGAAGACCTTCTTAGATATTATGGGTTATCATAATGAATAATTGACAAAGAAAGGTAAATGTGTCAAGAAAAACTATTATTCAGACTTAATTAATTAATTTTTAGAGTCTACAAGGTTGACTTGTGAGGGGATAAAACCTAAAAAAAATTGGGAAGTGTAATAGATTGAGCTAACCACAATCACCCCCATTGTTGATTAACCTTGCCTACATATCTAATACTATGAAGATGGAAATCAAGCCACACAAAGTTATTCATCTTAGTTTGAATGTTAAATTGTGATAATTTTCTAAATGAATGAACCTAATGATTTGTAATTCAACACTTGAGCCTATTTTATCTTAACTTGGCTTAGTGTGTTTTAGACTTAGCTAATGACTACTCCTAGTGACTAATTTAAAATTTGGGAAGAATAGGAAAGTTTTACTCAATACACAATGGTGTATATATACATGAAAAATAATTTATATATCGATAATTATCTATAATTTATTTGTATTTATATACATCTATTTGGGTAATTTATCATGCCACCAACATGTTAATAAGATGGACTAACACATATGAATGATTTTATTTTGAAATTTGATTATTTTTTGGTTAAAGATGAAGCTATTAGAGTTGGTTGGTAATGTATGTATTATACCAATTGAATCAAATGTTCTTTTCCTAGAAATAGGAAAATTAACTTGATAGTTTGGATATGTTTGAGTATGATATTTTAGTTTTTTGGAAAATATTGAGAGAATTCCTAAGGTGTGTGACAACATATTGGAAGGATTAGACCCATAAATTGCAGGTGGATGTAAGATAATGGAAAATAAGAGGTATATATATGTGAACAAGCCATGTATGGTGAAAATATGTCAAAAGTGAAAAATTCAAGAGTTTAATTCTATATTTTAGTGTTTAAAAGAGTAAGGAAATAATTTGTATA
>JARHVA010001189.1:3205000-3285000 GCA_037957365.1 Torreya grandis
CTTCCAAACTTAACCCTTGCAAACCCAAGTAGCTCTGTTAGGCCTATATCCATTCCCCTAGGTTTCATTCTATCTGGATAACAGTGCCCATGTTGTATAGGAGTGCTGAAACCCAAGGTTTCTAGTTTTTAGCGCTATTATCCAAGTGTAATTTTGGTCCTAATGATCATATTTTCTTGAATCCTTACCGTAATTCATGTTGGCCCAATGCAAATTCATTTATCCCACAACCATTAAATACCCTATAAAAGGCCATTCAAATTCCATTTATAAGGGTTGCCACTCATTTAAAAGAGAGAAGTAAGAATACAAGAAAGACTACTCAAGCACTCTTCCCTATTCTCTGCATATAACCATCCAATAGTATTTCAAACTTATTCAAACCTTTACACTAGTACCTAGTCATTCCAAGTACACCAAGTTTTTAAATTACTTGCATTTTCATCACACTATTACACCAAGCACTTTAATGGGAGAAATAAATATAGCTTGATCCCTCCTCAGAGTATTTGTATGTAGGTAGTGTGCCCATATATAGGGTGTGAAGTGCATCTAGCATATCCTTTACACACTAACCCCTTTTCCCTGTTTGCCAAAGTTACATTTAATTACATAAAAGACATAAGAAGATAAATAATTAGATATAAAGGGAGATTTTTTATTTAAAAGATATGAAATTTGGTACATATGATCACATATACACGGTGAACAAAACCCAAAAAAATCATATCTTTATGCGTAATTTGGATAATAGTAGCAAGACTAGGACTACAATACTAGACAATAGGGTGTCCTCTTTTTGGTGGTCCTATCCAATCGACAAACAAATTCCAATTCTCAATTTTTGATAGTATCCCAATCTTTTTCCTCTAATATTATACTTTGTCTCAACCATAATAGCCTGAAATAAGCTAAGTCATATTTTCTTTCACTCATTACTATTTTTAGAAAAGGAAAAAATACTTGTTTAAATAATTAACTAGCTTAATTATTTCATATTAATTACTTATTTTATCTACTTAGACCTATTTATTATTTAGAAATTAAACATCTAATTTCCCAAAAATAATAAAATATTTGGTGAACCTAACTTACTTTGAATTTTACATAAAAACCCTAGAAATCCTAGGGTATATTCTTAGTTTATTTTTTCCATAAATTTCTAATTTTTTATTAAATATTAAAATAAAAAATTCCTCTCAAATTTTAAAATTTTTTATTAAATTTTAAAATAAATTTATTTCAAATCCTAGTTACATCAACTAGCTCCTATTAATTTTCCAATCATTTTCTAAATTTTTAGTTGCATATTAAAAACAAAAAATCACTTCAAATTTCAAAAATTTAGAGTAATTTTTAAAAAAAATATATTTTTCTCAAATCTCTAGTTGCATCTACTAGGTCCCATTAAATCACTAATTTTCCCATAAATTTTTGAATTTTATCTTGCATACTTAGCTCATAAATTCAATTTAAATTTTCAAAAATTCATAGTATTTTACAAAATCCCCAGTTGCATGTACTAGCTCCTATTTTGATTCTTGAGATATCACTTTACATCCATAATCAAATTTCAAATATGTTTCTCATTTATTTAAAAACTTTTCTTACATTTCTTGCAAATAATAAAGAAACCAGAATGGGCCCTATCATGTACATGAGTGATGAAGTCTATCATATGTTAGTATAAAGTTTCATATTTTATATTTCATATTTAATTTTCATAATAAGGGATGATATTACCACATTTATTTTTAAAATTATGTAAGATTTAAATATTCCTTTTGCATACTCTCTATCTCTCATATGGAATAATTTTCAAGAACATCATGTTAAACATGTTAGCAATGTTATGTTACAAGCCAAAGCTTTTTATGCATTCAGGCACAAAATCATGTTCTCTATCCTTTACTTTCTATTTGTCATATGAAAAAGACTCCATATTTATCATACTAAACACATACAAAATGTTATGTTGCATATCAAAATTTTCTATGCATTCATGCACAATGTCACATTTTTTTATCTCTTACTTGATATATTGCTTGTGGATTATTCTTTATAAGTATATCTTTACACAAATAATCACTCAAATTACATGCATTTCACTGTATGTTCATGCTTTTTACCTTAATGCATATAAATCATTATCTATTATTAAGTATCTCCCTATCATTACTAGACACTAACAAACACTAGCATTCATATCCATCCCTCCTTCCTTTGAACTTGGTACATCTATCTCTTATTTCACACCTACTACCATCTCTATGCCTATAGTAGATTAGGAGGTCCATGATATCACCCAAGTTTATGAAGATAGGAAGGTTGATTACACCCATGGCTATAGCTTTCTCACTTAGACTATCATCCCTTCAGACATAGTTTCTATGCTTGAACTCCTTCAAGAATCCAATATTTACAAAGATGTGTTGTATATAGCCCTTCATAATACTAGAGTTCTTGTTTCAGCCAAACCAGCTTATGTTGCATCTATCCTCAACACAATACAATGGAATGAAGAAAATATTTCCTTTAAGAAATAGGATTTACCCCCACAACACATCATTGCACAACACCTCCCTCTATATATTCAATTACAAATCAATGATGTTAGGTTAAAATGAGTGTTAGTTATAATAATTCAAGAATCAACATCTATAACATTTCCTTTCTTAAACATCTTAATATACAACCACATGATTTAGATCACTCTGATATGAACATTAGAGGTTTTGACAACATTCCATAAAATTTCATGGGTCAAATAACCCTTAATCTCACATTAGGGCCTAAGACACTACCAACTACTTGCCAAATTATGCCAAATGACCTCAATTATAATTTATTACTTGGTCATCATTGGATTCATGATATGCATGCAATCCCTTCTACACTCCATGCCTATCTCAAATTTAGTCACAAAGGACACATATACACATGCCCAATTGATAACAAACATTTTAAATACTGTTAGGTTGTTGACACACCACATAGTTATATTTTGCACTTTAATCATGTCTATTTACCTATACAACCCATTATTCACAATGTACTCCTAAAATATGTAACACATCAATAAAATCCAAATTTTTTAATAACATTGACACCAAAGCACCAATTCACCTTTCCTTTTGTACTTAAATGCCTTAATCAAATGGGATATCATGGCAAAGGGCTTGAAAATCATAAACAAACAATCATCAATCCTATTGAGGCATCTACATAGCATGAAACACAAGGGATAGGATATTAATTTACCTATCCTCATAGTAAACCCTCTTCTACCACTTCAAAGCATATCAAGTTTTATCCACCTACTACATCGGTAGACTACATCATTAATCATACTTTAACATTATCATTAATATACCCTGATCTCATTGATGATATAGCTTGAAAGACATATTTACATTAGATGAATTTTACAATGATGAATCCCTCCTATAATTTCTTAAAGCATATGAGGACCTCCCATCTTGTTATCATAAAAATAGATCTACTCATCACACAAATTCCCATGCATATTTTGGAGAAAGTATAAACTCAACCTAAGACATACTAATTGATTCAAATGATACTATCCCTACCACTCCTTACACACTTGATCTTCCACATTACTTAATGAAGAAACCATAAATTTTAAATTTAGAACTAATCAAGATCCCCACATTGTCTTATTAGTTACTACCCTCTAAAATGAATTATATATATATATATATATATTAAATTTTGATGGATATATATATATATATATATATATATCCATCAAAATTTAATAGATTCCCAAAAAAATTGCTTGGTATTACTTAGATATGCCAAGAATTGATACATCTATCACCATCAATTAGATTCCCTTATAACCAAATGCTAAAAAATTATCAAAAAAAATCAAATAAATGCATCCTAAGGTAGCTCTCTTGGTCAAAGATGATATCCAATGCCTCTTAAATGCTGGCTTCATTCGACCAGTAACAAACCCTGAATGGATTTCCAACATAGTCCTTGTAGTCAAACCTAATGGACAAATTTGGTGTTGTTTCAATTCTCAAGATTTAAATAAAGCATGCCCAAAAGAGGATTACCCTTTGTCTAATATCGAAATGATCATTGACTCTATAACTAGGTATGAAATGTTATCATTCATGGATGTTTTCATTAGATACAACCAAATCAAGATCATTGAAGAAGATCAATAAAAAACATTTTTTACAACACCCTAGGGCACATTTTGCTATATTGTCATGCCCTTTGGATTAAAAATGCTAGAGCCATGTATCAACGTACCATGACACATATATTTCATAATTTAATTCACCAGATAGTTGAGGATTATGTTGATGATATATTAGCTAAATCCAAGCAATGACAATATCATGCTATTGATTTACAAATGATTTTTCAACCACCTAGATAATACAATATCTGACTAAACCCAAAGAAATGTGTATTTAGAGTTACATCAAGTAAACTCTTAGGTTTTATTATTTATCAACATGGTATATAATTTGATCTTAAGAGAGTCAAATTAACTACTGATATGCTACCTCCCACAAACTTAAAATAACTTTGATCCCTACAAGGAAAGATTTAAACAATCCACCATGTTGTAGCTTAGCTTGCTGACAAAATTTAATCATTTACTTGACTACTAAAGAAAGATACAAAGTTTATTTGGTACCAAGCTTGTCAAGAAATATTTGATGAAATCAAGCCATATATTCTTAATCCACCTATTTTAGTACCACCTATCCAAGACAAGCCTTTCCTACTATATATCTCAGCAACAAATCATGCATTAGGAGAACTCTTAGCACAACATGATGATAAAAATATGAAATGAGCAATTTATTACATTAATCATATATTGGTTGATTATGAACAAAATTACTCCTTAATATAAAAAATATGTATTACATTAGTTTTTTCCACACAAAAACTCTGACATTACATGGTTAATAATGAGATTCAATTTATGACAAAAGTAGACCCCTTAAAGTTCCTACTAGCCAAACCACATATTTTTGGTCACATCATAAAATGGGTTATGTTATTAACATAATATAAAACACTTATCTTAGGATTATTTGTTACCCAATCTCTCTAAATCAAATCTACTCAAGTGTTCGGTGATTCCCAACTTATGGTCAATCAAGTGAATAATGTTTATCAAACAAAATAAGAACACCTTATCCCATACCACACCATGGTACAATGTTTGTCATCACAATTTGACTAATTTTCTATTAAGAACATCCCTAGAAAAGACAATAGACATGTAGATACAATGGCCAATGCTACATCTCTAATTCCCATTGACATCAATGATGATCAAGCAATCTTTATAATTAAATGATTATAATCACCATCAATATCCAATATAGATTTGATTGATATTTCCATCTTAGCTACTACATGAAGTTTTGCAAGCCCAGAATGGTTCTTTGATATTTATAACTTTCTAAACAAATCTATTACAATAGATAATTTCTCCCAAAATGACAAACGTAAGTTAAAAAATCAAGAAACACATTATCTAATCATTGGTGGGGACCTTTTTAAATGATCCTTTGATGGACACTTACTACGATGCTTAACCTCAATAGAAGCCAAAATTGATCTAGCTCAAATACATGATAGTTAATGTGGTGGTCACTTTAGTAGATAATCCATGTCACATAAATTTCTTTGACAAGGGTACTATTAGCCTACCATAGAATATGAATGTTTATAATATGCGAAGCTATGCGATAAATGTCAATGACATAGTAATCTACAATATGCATTGTCACAACAACTGCAACCTATAGTCTCTCCATGGCCATTCATGTTATGGGGATTTGATCTCTTTGGAAAAATTAACCCCAAATATACCAATGGACATAAGTTCATAATCACATCTACCAAATACTTTACCAAATGGGTGGAAGTAGTTCCACTTCAATCTACCATAGGATAATATATTTGTAGTTTTATCATGACTCATATTATTTTGTGCTTTGACCTACCGGTAGCTATCATATTTGATAATGAAACATAATTCAAGAATAAAACTATCCAAAATTTTTAGTACCAAATACAAAATTAAACACACATTCTCCACCCATATTACCCATAAAGAAATGGTCTAGAAGAAGCTACTAATAAAACTATCAATAACATTTTAAGAAAAATAGTGACAAAATTTATATATGATTAGCAAATCAACTAATTTTAGCATTATGGGCCTATCACATAGGTATTCATATTCCCATAGGATCTACTCCTTATTCATTCATTTATGACATAGAAGCAATTTTACAATTAGAATTAGAAATCCCATCTCTCTATGTCTCCCTTAAAGGTATTCTCACTGATGATGAGTATTATGAAAAGCATATACACCAACATGAAAAATTAGACAATACATGCATTAAATATATATAACACCTTATAATCTACCAAAAATGTATATAAATATCCTAAAACAAATGAGTTCACACTAGAGAATTTGAATTTAATGCTCTGGTTCTCAAAGAAAACCTTTGCAATGCCAATGCCAAAGAAGAAATCAAAAGAAAATTCAAAACAAATTTGCTAGGTTCATATATTATTATAGAAAAACTTAGCCTTAAAGAGTATCATCTAGTCTCACTTGAAGGAAATAAACTCAAAAACGCAATAAATATTATACATCTAAATAGATTCCATGTCTAGCATGCCATTTTACATATTATAGTCTACATAGTTTCTATTCAAAGCTTAATTTTACATAGCTTATTTTAAAAAAACAAAAACAATATAACATTTCAAAATACAAAAACATTTAAATATATTCAAAAACACAAAAACATTTTGATTGTATGCATCATCCATGCTTTACATCTCTACTACTATGCCAGGACTTACATTTGTTATTTCATGCTATTTTTTGTCAATTTATCTAAATTACCATGCTTCACTTAAACTTATTCAAGTATGTGTAGTGACATCTAGATCCTTGACTACTTCATCTACCCATTGAGGGGGCATCCTACTTATACATTTGAGACACACATCGATATACATACCCACTGGGGGTATCTTCTACATGACTACACCATCTAGGTTATGTCATTCCTACACTACAAACTCCAAGTTATCATGATGATGTATAATACTTACTAGATTACATAGATTACTATATCAACATTTCATTAATATCTATCACTTGTCTATCACTTTAACATATACCTAGTCTTATACTAAACATCTCTTACATACTTTCACTCTTTCTTTGATTAGTTAGATGTGATTATATCTTTCCATTTATTACATGCTTTCTCTTCTTGCTTAGCGTAGCTTGTTGGATTGTATTTTCAGTCCTCGATTGTCTCTTGTGTGTGCCTTAGAAAATTTATGAATGTCCTTTATTTCTATTCATTTGTGTGTACCTTTGGACATTTGTCAATGTCCCTTACTTGTACTCTTTTATGTACCTATGGCCCTCATGAAAATCTTTCTTTTTATATGGTATGTGTATGTGGAATTTGAACATGCCTTGTATGCTTACTTTCTAGTACGACTGACATGTGCCCATGTCCCTTTTTTTCTTGGCCCTTTGGCCACCCTTGTATTCTTTTTGCTTCTTGATTTTTATGTTTGTTTCTTGATTGTTTATCCTTATTTGTAAATGCCATGGTCCATATCATGCATTTCCTTTTTTTCTTGGATGTCATGATGGACATCATGATCCATACCTCTTTTTTAACAACTAAAAACTAACCCTATTAATTCCAATTCAATATATTTAACATGATTTTACATTATATATATATATATATATATATATATATATATATATATATATATATATATATATATCTAGGCATGCCCTTATTGATCTAACAATCTCTTAATATAAATATTGCTATATCTCAAGATATCTTGTCAATTATAATTGCTATATCATGTATCTACGCAGTATAACTCATTTGCATGGATGTCTCTTTTGAGGGAAATAATTGTAGGGTCTTCACTCCTAACCTTAGAAGAGGTGGAAATAAATAGGGGTTTTTTCATAGATATCAAATATTCTAGTGGTTGAAACAATTATTTTCAAAAAAATTAGAACAAAATCTAGACATTAGAATAGGTAGAATAGACTAGGTAGACAATAGAGAATCTAGAACTATCATCAAATTTGGCCATGGAAAATAGTGCCAAAGTTGGACTATAAAACCAAATATTAGGGTGTCTTATTTTTGGAACTCCTATTTAGATAGATTTTAAAAAAAAAAAATAGACAGAAAGATGAGTTCAATCATAGGTTTATCAATACGACACAGTCTAGATTCAACATGTTTTAGTATATTTTTTGCTCAAAGAATCCAGATATAGGGGCATCATGTGTGACATGATGGATCTCACTTCTAGTTTTAGATTAGGTTGTTGATATAACTTCCAAATCAAAATCTATGTTCTAAACACTAGTTATTGGGGGTAATGTATGTGAAACATTGGTCCTCATCTCTTTTTGAGTTCAGTTTATTTTTCCTAAGCATTCTTAGTAGTTGTGTGCCTTACTCCATCTGTAGGTGGTTGGCATCATTTTTTAATTTTGGATTTCATACAAGCTTAACTTCTTGAGTACCCAAGTTGGCTTCCATATAAGCCTATTACACCATTTTTGGAGTGGATTTCATACAATCCTAGTCTCCTTTTGATATGGCCAAGAGTGGTCTAGTTTCTAGCATATATTCAACTATCCATGCCAACATTGTCACATTATAATACATTCATGGGATTAAATATCCATCTCATATGACATCTATTCCACACTAGTATCAATTCATAACTTCACTTCATGGGGAAATGATATAGGCAAATAACTAGCTAGCCTTTGTATTCTTGAGCCACCTATTCAGAGGGATTGGACACACAATCCAAATATCAATTGACACATTCATGATTCATTAGATTCACTTAGTAGGCAATGATGGAGCCAAAGGTCCTACCTTTTCATTCTTGAGCCACTTTCAAGGAATTGAGCACTCAACTCCACTCATGATATTAATTTTGGTACAACACACACCCAACACAATCTAACATCACAATAGATTTTATATTGGTTCACATACCTAGTGAGGTATATTCATTCATTTCTCTTCCTCTCTCTCTTACCAAAATTTTATGTGTTGTTATGTTAGATATAACATATCTACTCAGAATTGATCTACTCTCTATTTTTCATTATAGATTGACACTTCACACCATGCTCTCTCTACATACATCCAACATCACACAACTTTATGAGCTTCACCTTTATAAGTAAGTTTAGGTATGCTTTATTTTTTTATTTATCTTATTATTTCACTTTATTGCATCACTAGAATAAAAGAGGGGTAAATATAGTCATATAAAATTTAAAATTTGGTTACTTGAGTATGGCTAATGACAACCAATCTATAGGTCCTCCTACTTGCTTACACAACCCTTTTGGATTTTCTTTCACTAATTTCCAGTCATCCATAACCTTCTAGACTTAACCCTTGTAGACATAGGTAGCTCTCTCAGGCCCATATCCATCCATATTGGTCTCATTCTCTCTGGAAAATATCACCTAAGTTGGACATGATCACTGAAACCCAGGGTGTCCATTTTTTAGTGCTATTATCCAAGTGTACTTTTAGTCTTAACATTCATATTTTATTGAATCCTTATACTAATTCATGTTAGCATAACATCAATTAATTTAACCCATGATCATTAAATCCCCTATAAAAGGTCATTTAAAGTCCATTTATAAGGGTTGACACTCATTTACAAGAGATAAGAAAGAATATAAATAAGACTACTCAAGCACTCTTCCTTATTCTTTGCATATAACCATCCAATAGTATTTCAAGCTTATTCAAACCTTTACACTAGTACCTAGTCATTCCAAGTACATCCAATTTTTCATTTAGTTGCATTTTCATGACATTATTTCATAAAGCACTTCAATAGGAGAACTACATATAGCTTGATCCCTCCTTAGAGTATTGGTATGTAGGCAGCATGCCCACACATGGGTTGTGAAGTGTGTCTAGTGTATCCTTTACACACTTACCCCTTTTCCCTATATGAAAAAGTTTCATTTAATTGCATAAAATACATAATAACATAAATAATCAAATCCAAATGGAGTTATATTAATGTCAAGGATCTAAAATTTGGTACATAGGCTCACATAGATACTATGAACAAAACCCAGAAAAATCATATCTTTGTGAGTAATTTGGACAATAGTGGCAAGACCATGACTTTAGCATCAAACATCAGGGTGTCTAATTTTTGGTGGTCCTATCCAATCAAGAAACAAACTCGAAACCTTAGCTTACAATAGTATCCTAGTCCTGTTCCTCTAGTATCAAACTTTGTCTCAGCCACAACAGTCTAGAATAATATAAGTCAAATTTTCTCTCTCATTACTATTTTAAAAAAAGGTAAAAATATAACTTGTTTAAATACATCAGTGGCTTAATTATTGCATATTACTTATTTATTTTATCTACTTAGACCCATTTATTATTTAGGAATTAAACATCTAATTTCCAAAAAAATAAATAAATCATAGTGTAATCATGGCCCCAATGTAGGAAAAGTCTAAGGGTGTTGGAAAAACAAAGGATACTCTATCCAATCAATGTATGTCATCATAACATATAAAAAATATAGTATCTACATAAATAAAATTATAATTAGTTTGAGAAAGAGTAATAATTTTTTTAATTAGTGTAAAATATATCAATATGATCAATGTAATGGTCATATATATATATATATATATATATATATAACCTATTGAAAATGTACCAAAATTTATGTAGTGTAATTTTGGCCCCTATGTAGGAAAAGCCTATAGGTGTTGGAATTTACTAAATCTAAGTGTCCATGTCATATGAAACCTAAATTTTCTATATTTGAAACTAGACCCCCCCCCCAAAAAAAAAATTAGAATCATATATCAGAGTACACTTTGGATACGTATTAGTCCTATTTTCTAATGCAATGAAACATTCTATGAACTACATGTTAACATGACTGGAACCAAAGGAGGGAAACTAAGGCAATTCTCTAGGGGTAAATACATATAAAAGTCACTATGTGGAATCCAATTTCTATTTATAAGGATTATGGGCTTCAGGGTGTATTAGTGTATGCATACACTGATAAATCTCAAGCACCATAAATGACACTCACTATTACCTCTTAAGATCATTTCTAGGTCTTTAACCCTAGGTAAATGCCTCACTCTCCTTAGTGGGTTTTAGTCCCAATCAAGGATGGTTAAGTTAAATAAATGGATTAGTTGAGAAGAGTAACCTTAAGTTATCAGCTAGGTTACTCACATGCTCAAGTCAAGATACACGCTATATAATTAGACAAGTACTAAAAAATCAGCAAACAAAATTAATTCCATACTTACAGGTTTTTAATCATTCATTCAAAAATTATAAAAGCATAAGGTAAAATATATTTAGTGCCTATATTCTTAAGTGTTACCAGCTAGGTTACAACACCTTATATCCTTTAAGTTAATTGTACATATTTATACATCATTCAAATCCAACATGGATGTTTATAAAATCAATAATGTCATTCTATAGTTTATTCAACTATTTTTAAATTGACATAAATAATGCTATATAAAAGAGTTTAAGGCATACAAGCAATTAAATCATAGTTACCTATAAAATAATAACTTATTCAATCAATAATACAATCAAATATCCATTTAAACAATAATTCTTTTCATTACATACATCATTTCATAAATTAATACTTTATAACATAAAGATGTTAATCATTCATTTCCATCTAATAAGTAATAGAAAGTAGATTCAACCAACATAATAAATGAAGTTCATAATATCAAGACAAGTGAAACCTAAATAAAAGGTTCCTCACAAGTAATTTTTATGAATTTCATTGCTAGCAGCCAAGAAAACCAACTAAGAAGGTTCATTCAAGTTTCAAGATGAGTGGAACCTAAATAAAAGGTTCCACTCAAGGAACTCTTATGAAAATTTCCTATTGCTAGCTGAGGCAACCCATCAAGTAAGTTCAGTTCAAGGGGGGAAGAAGCATTGATATAAATTTCATACTATTTAAAATGAAATGATAACTAATTATTATTTTTGGGCTTCAGTATAGTTTTAAAGAATGTATTCATTTAATCAAGAAAATAAGAAAAGTATTGTGCATGATCATCCATTACATTTAATAATTATTAGTTCTTTTTTCATTTGTTATATTTGTTTATGAATTACTTTCATAGTTCATAATCATATATAAATTAGAGAAATGATATTTTATAATTGAACCATACCTTGCATGCAACCAATAGGTATGAAGTACATGATAGAAGGAAGTATTTATTTCATTTTTATCATAGTTTAGCTTTATGTATTGATACAAGGTTAGATACTCCAATGTAGCTATACAATTATAAATGAGAGTAACCATCTATCTAATTAATAATCCAACTAAGATAAATACTATCCAAGTAACTCATGTAAAATATAAATGCATATGCAATTCAAGAACAATCACTAAATTATATCTTATTCCATTAATCCTTATTCATTTTGAAATATACAACTATAAACAACTATATGTAACCATCTTCTTGTCTATATTTTCATAAAACAACAATTTGAACTAAACATTAATTCTCATAATAATATAATGCATATCTTTTAAACTTCTAAATAGAACTATTTCCTATAAATAGATTTGTCATCAAACATCTAAGTGATTCTCCTCAAGATTCATAATGAAATATAATTAAATATGTTTAAATTTAACATAAGTCAAAATAGGACCAAATCATTTTGGTACCAGAATATTAGAACTATAAGAGTTAGTATATCAATGAATAATATTATCTAAACCCACTTTTAGATCATATAAGTTAGTAATATAATCAAATTATTCTTATTTATTATGATCATAGTGAAGAATCTTAAACAACACAATTGATAGTAATTATATAAAAGCTTCAACCCAAATCTATTTTATCCTCTAAATAATTTATTTCCAATAACTATCCATAATGTTTGTTAGCATCCAGCAATGTTATTATGATAACCAAAATCAACATTAATAATCTATATTAATCTATAATAAAATCAATAAGTACATTTTTTACCATCTTCCATATGAAGTTATCGAAATAAGAGTTGAACATAAAATAGCTGATTAGGACAAGCCCACCCCACTAGCCCTATGAGCCCCCCATCACTAGTCCTTACCACCCCAACCATAAAAAATTTAGTGGTTACAATAAGTGGGAAGAGATAATGTATTTTGAGCACATCAAACTTATAGACAAGGATATGACCATAAAATACACACATGATAACATCCATTCATTCCAAGGTGAGATGAGAATACTCAAACCATCAAAGTATAGATTAAGGGTGAGAATGGTTAACTCATACCATCAAATGATATAGAATGGATTAAATCTTAATTTTTTATCTTACTTGGGCCTCATCTAATATCTTGATTGGTATTTAAACATTTTAACCCTCAATGTATACCTATAACTATTTTGGTCTAGTCTAGGAATGAATTTATACACATTCCAATAAGGAATGAAAAACAATTCAAAATGACATAACCGAAAGTACATGTTAATTTAATCATAATAGAATAATAAATTATCATTATTAATTTTTACTCAGCTAACATAAGATGTCCTAATCAAGTATTAACAATCATATATGAGTTCAACAAGGTCAATTAAAACTATAAAGTTTAGATTATGCATCAAAAAATAAAAAAACTAAGTTAATAATGAATAAAACATAATAAAGTGAAATCTAATCAAGTCTTGACCAATAAATACCTCAGGATGATGAAATCAAAAAGTTCAAGAGAGCAGTTTAGTAATACTAAACACATAACTATATAACACACACACACACACACACACACACACACACACACACACACACATCCTAAATAGTTGGATAAAGAAATTTAAGCACAATCGACTAAATCACCATCACCTAAAAAATACAAGGAATATAACATTTTGATCATAGACACACACACATATATCCTTAATAAAAACTTAAATAACATAAATTACCATCGAATGATTCTACTAATGATTCAAATGGTTTAAAGTCATAAAAAATACTAGGTATGAACATCATACCAATGTAGTTCAAAAAGAATAACCCATAATCCATAAAGAAGCACAATCAATTATAATATAAGGTATATAAAACTATAAATACATATATATATACATACATATATATATGTATACATACATATATACATACATATATATATACATACATATATATATATATATATACATACATATATATATACATACATATATATATATACATACATATATATATACATATATATATATATATACATATATATATATATACATATATACAACATATATATACATACATATATATATATATACATATATATATATACATATATATATATATATATGTATGTATATATATATATGTATGTATATATGTATATATATATATATGTATATATATATGTACATATATATGTATGTATATATATATGTATGTATATATATATATATGTATGTATATATGTATATATATATGTATGTATATATATATATGTATGTATATATATATATATGTATGTATATATATATATATATATGTATGTATGTATATATATATCTATATATATATATATATATATATATAAAATTTAAATTGATTGAAAATGAAAACCCACAAACCAATCAATTAATATTTCCTAAATCCTCATAAAATAAAAATAAGGCTCAGATAATAAAACTTCATAGTCGAAACAAGATAACCTAGAGACCAAATAAAACAAGGTTAATATTTCCTTCCATAGACTAAACTGAATACCATAACCCTTAAAATAAAAAAATATTCACCATCAAGATAAATATCACCCAGAGAAGCCAATATATATCCACAGTCAATTGACAAAGACATTAGAATGATTTAACAAAACAACCAAGGTCTATAAATACAAAGTGGGATATCAAATGTACTCATGGAGTAATTATGACCATTATCCAAAAAATTATGTAATTAGTTTCATAAAAATGAAATCATCTAGAGAACACAACTGCTTCCTTCAATCCTAGTTTCATCTTATCCATACATAAACCCAGACACTCACACATAAATGTACCTGAGAACCTAGTAGACTATTCTTATATAAACACAATTATTAAAATAAAAGAATACACAGTTGAAACAATTATAAACATAGGGTACCCTAGTCTTTACATCATACCATGATATAAGAAAACATAGTCACGCATGAGAACCCAACCTAAAAAGGTAAAACATCAGTCATGAAAAAAAAATTAAATAAAAAAAAACATACACAGACTTATCCCAATCTACAACTCATAATGACATGATTGTATAATGATAATAAATAGATTTCAATGATATATATATATATATATATATAGTTTATTGCAAGTTTATATGTGATAAACATATTGTTTATCATTATAATAGGATTGTGCATGCATCCAGAAGTCTAAGGACTTCTAATTGCATGTACAGCCTTTTGATTTTATCAATATAGTAACCTAGTAAGATAAATTAAACTAGAAAAAGTCAAATATAGACTTACTTGGAAATACGTAGGCAAATCTAGAAGGAGTGAAATATCAAGACTCACTCAAGATTGTCATGCTTTCTAAATGACCCACTCGACATTAAAACCACTGTTTGCATCCAAAAATCTCTATTTTCTAACATTATGCCTCCCATCCACCTTCCCCATCCCTTTTCATTCATTTACCCATACCCCATCAAATTGCATTCAATTTTCCCAAAGGAGAGAGAAATTTGATGTATTCTAAGGAAATCCCACCAACTTCCCTTTAATGTTGAGTCTAAAAGGGTCATGAAGTAATCACACCTTAACCAATAAGAGATTAGATTAGTGGGACTAATCAATGATTAACATAACCAAAAGATATCATCATAACCCTTTCCACTTATCTTATTAAATAATGCTTAATGATTTTCCACATAGACCATCGACCCAAGTCGATGTGTTAATAGCATCAAGATTTTAAACTATGTTTCATTTAATCCACAACTATATAGTTGTTTAAATAAAATGCCGTAGGCCTTAGATGATAATGCTAGGTTAAAGGGGGGTTAGGGTATCATGGGGATAATAAGGGTTCCCAAGGGTTAGGTCTAGGTAGATTAGATAGGTTTAATTAATGAGTTGGTAGGGACTAATAGAGAATAAACATGACTCAAAAACCCTATAGAATAAAAAATTAAGTTGCAGGTATAGGGGAAGGCAATGGTCAATAATAGATAATAGAAAATAAAGAACCATAATGGCAAGTCACAACTTATGATGAAATCGATAAGGTGTATCAGTCAATACACATATAAGGACCACAACTGATAAATACATAATGTAGTTTAATGACCAAATAAAATTGTTTGAAGGATAATCAAACAATAGTATACTTACAAGTCATATAGATGTGCTAAAAAAACATTGTTCAAGGATTATGGCCTCCATAGCCTGCCTAGCTCATAGACAACCTACAATCACCAACATGGCATAAATGCATTATGTCATAATTCAATAATCCATATAGATTGTAAAATCATCAATAGCCAAATAATAATAAGTCATGCATAACATCAAAAGTGATAAATTAATAATTCAATACACATATAAGGACCACAACTAACAAATACATAATGAAATATAATAACCAAATCAAATAATTTGAAGGATAATCAAATAATAGTATACTTACAAGTCATATAAATGTGCTCAAAAAACATTGTTCAGGGATTATGGCCTCCATAACCTACCTATCTCATAGACAACCTACAATCACCAACATGGCATAAATGCATTATTTCATAATTCAATAATCCATATAGATTATAAAATCATTAATAGCAAAATAATAATAAGTCATGCCTAGCTCATAAACATCCAAACTAGTTTAACATCAAAGTGATAAAGTAATAACAACATAATATATGAAAATGCAGGATCATGACATCTTCCCCTCTATGGAAAGGAGCCATCCTAATGACTTAATAAAAAAGCCATGCATAATGGTGATTGAAATCATGAGCATCCTCCCAAGTGGCACTTCTTTCACTGATATGATCCCATTATACCAAAATATGTTGTATATCCTTGTTATGTAATTTAATGTTACAATGGTCCAAGATTCTCACTGGTTCCAACTAGATCTTTTCCTCTTTTATGACCTATAAATGAGTCCCATCCAGAACATGAGATGGATCAGGTATATAATTTATCAATAATGCAACATGAAAATATCGTGAATCCTTGAAAGAGAAGGAGGAAGTGCTAATTAGTAAGCATAAATATTTATCTTTTCCACTATGTTGAAAGGTCCAATAAATCATGGTGCTAACTTGGAAGCCTTGCCAAATTTAAATTTAATATAACTTTTTTTCTATCTAACGCATAGAAAAACTTTATCCCCTATGTTGAATTCTTGTAGAGTTCTCTTTAGATCTACATAGATTTTTTATCTATCAGAGGCTATCTTTAAAACTTTGACTTATTATTTCCAGCTATCTATCATATTCCAACAACAAATCAGGCCTATTAACTACCATGTTTTCTAAGTTGTCCTAGCCAATAGGTGTTCTTCACTTACATCGATATAAGGCCTCAAAATGAACCATCTTAATTTTTGAATGGTAGGAATTATTATATGCAAACTCAACGAAATGATTATAATCCTCTCATTTGGTTTGTTAATCCATTACATACATGCACAACATATATTCAACCACTTGGTTGAGACATTATATTTACCCATCTATTTATGGATGATATGATGAGCTAAAATTTAGCTTTATACCAAATATTATAGTTAAAATGCACCAAAACCTTGAAGTAAATAGTTTGTACCAATATAATATTATCACCTTAGGTATAACAAGGAGTTTTAATACCTATTTCATAAAGCATTTTACAAATACAAAAGCATCATCTATCAAATTTCTAGAAATAAAATGGCCAACTTTAGTTGCTTTGTCAATCACTATCAAGATTGTGTCATGTTTGTTGCATGATTTTGGTAGCCCCAAAATAAAATCAATTGAGATGACAACCCACTTATCTTTAGGAATATCATGAGGGTACAAAAACCCTTATAAATGGAAATTTTTATCTTTAACCCACTAACATTCCAAGTATTTTTCTATAAATTTAGTGACATCATGCTTCATCCCAAGCTAAAAATAGATCTTTTTTATCTCATGCATCATTTTTTTAATACCTAGATGAGCATAACAAGGTGTTGTATGCACTTCATCAAGTATATAATTTCTCAAGTCACCCATCCCAAGGACATAAATTCTACTTTTATGCCTAATTAGGTCATCTATTACAACAAAAAATTCAACAAATATTTTTGCTACTAGTTTGTCAGCCAAACTTGCACTTCATGGCAAAAATATTAGCAAGCTATTATTCTAAAATAACACTTCTAAAATTTCCTTGTAATACCAATAAGGTATAAAGGTATGTGCATTTGTTAAGTGAATCAACCACATGGTTTTCCTTACCTTTAACTTATGAAATATTCATGTCAAAATTGCTCAAAAATTCTAGCCACCTATGCTAGAGTGCATTCAAATCATCTTGAGAAAATAAATACTCAATACTTCTATGATAATATTTTACTTAGAAAAATATCCCCAATAGAAAGTGTTACCATTGCTTAAGTGCATGAACAATGGCATCAAGTTTTATGTCATGCATAGGATAATTATTTTCATGCTCTCTCAACTTTCGTGACTCATAGGCCATAACCTTTCCATCTTGAGTCAAGATTCCTCCAAAGCCTTCTTTGGAAGAATCAACCCAATCTTTAAAATTACCATTTGGGTATGGTATGATCAAAATAAGAGTTTTATTAAGTAGCCCCTTTAACTTAATGAAAGTTTCCTCGCACTAAGGACTCCATGAGAATTTCTTTTCTTTACACTACAAGGAAGTTATAGGATATACCACACTAGAAACATTCTCAATAAAGTGTCGATTGTAACTAGCCAAACACATGAATCTTCACACCTCATGCATATTAGAAGGAGCAAGCCAATCTTGGATAGCTTTAATCTTGGTGAGGTCAAAAAAAATACCCTCTTTGGAAATAATGTCCTAAATAATGAATTTCAAATTCAAAAAATGCACATTTGGACAAATTTTCATATAAATAATGTTGGCATAGTCTTTGTAAGATTAGATGAAGGTGTTGGTCATGCTCAAACTCATATTTTGAATAAATCAAAATGTCATAAATAAAAAATAGCACAAAATTATCTAAATAATCTTTAAAAATGATGTCTATAAGGTTCATGAAGGTTGTTAGTGCTTTGGTCAAGCTGAAAGGTAGAACCATAAATTCATAATGCCCGTAATGGGCTATAAAGGAGGTTTTATGAATGTTTTCTTCCTTGATACATATATGATGGTTATTAAACCTCGATTCTATCTTAGAAAAGACTACACCACCCTTTATTTGGTCAAACAAGTCATTAATTCTTAGAAAAGGATAGTGGTTTTTTATTTTTACCTTATTCAACATGTGATAATCAATACAAATCCTTAGTGTACCATACTTATTTTTTACAAAGACTACTAGAGCACCCCAAGGAGACACACTTGGATGTATTCTTCCACTGTCTAAAATTTATTATAGCTAAACTTTTAACTCTTGTAGATCAACCACATTCATATGGTAAGGTGATTTAAATGCAAGGGAAAATTTAGGTATGATGTCAATACAAAAATTAAATTCCTACTTAGGTGGTAACTCAGGTAACCTTTTAGGAAATACATCTATAAACTCCTTTAGTATAAGAAAATCTACATGTTCCAGCTCTTTCTCATTATAAATTTCTTGCAGTTGGATTACATAGAGATGGTAGCCTTTCCTAACATCTCTTTTTAGCTGTAGGGCTGAGAGTGTTTTATGTCTTGAAAACCCTCACATGCCTTGTAATTATATAATTTGGCCAAGGTCATTGGTACATCACACCCTTTTAACCACACAATCAAGTGTGGCTTGATGTTCATGCAGCTAATCCATCTTAAGGATGAGATCATATGACCCTAAAGGCATGAGAAACATATTTGCCTTGGTCTTAAAAACACCAAGAACCAATTCTACTTGTTCCAATCATTCAAGAATGGGCACTTTCTTTCCAATACTGAATTCCACTTCCCAACTTTCTCTTATCAAGATGGGTTTAATGTTACATTATTTAGTAGAAAAAGGAGAAATAAAATAGTCTTTTACATTAGAATCAATCAAAATAGTAAAATGAAAACCATTAATTATACCTCAAGTCTTAATAGGAGTGGCCTGCAAGTTAGCATTATGATTATCAATAGTAGCATAGACTCTATGGTTCATTGTTTGGCCTAATTTCAGCTTATGATAGTCCTTATTATAGTGAGTATCACCATATTCCCAACACATAATTAGTCTAGAAGATGCTACAAGAACTGTATTAGCACCTGGGGGAGGTCCACGTGAGTTATTTTGATGGTGTTACTTCTTGTAAGAACTAGTTTTGGAAAGTCCATAAGACTTAAAATTCTAGTTCTAATTTGAAAAATTGTTTTTAATTTTTATTGCTTCTTGAAAATCTATGATTAGAATCAGATTTTATGAAATTATTGTTCACAAGAGAAATATTCTTGGCCTTAGACTACTACCTATTAGACTTTAATTCTTTTATTACCCTTTGGTGAAACTTTTATTTCTCTTCAGCCTGGTATTTTGATTTTATGGCTATAGCCAACATTTTTGGATTGGTCATGTTAATGTCATACAACATAACCTCCTTAAGGCCAATGTTAAACTTAGTTATTTTAGTTTCCTCATCATTCCTATAGTTTACATGACACAATGAGTTCATGAATTTATTCTCATATTTTGCCACAGTCATGTTATCTTGTTTTAAGAGCTAAAAAAATGTGATTTTTTGTTCCTTATAGTTGAATTTAAGTGAATCTTATGGAATTGAGTCTCAAAAATAGACTAAGATAGATTTAAAGAATGATACCCTTTAATATCACAAAGGTGGTTCTACTATAATGCTACAGGTCCTACTAGTTGATAGGCTACTACCCTAGCTTTCACATTAGAAGGCATATTATGAAAATTGAAGTATTTTTACAAGTGTACCAACCAAACATCATTTGCATCACATAATTTTTCACCTAAAAAGTTAGGTAGAGGAATTTTTCACCTAATGATTGGTTCAGTGGTGTTCAAATGCAATTCTTGAATTATAGGTCACACCACTTGACCCATTTCCACCCTAGGTACTTCCTCTTAGGATACCCCTTCAAGATTGTTCAATCTTTATTTTTGATTATCAATCTTCCCTTATAAGGTGTTAAAGTCTATTAAGATTCCAATAAGGACTTATTCATGTTTATTAGTTAGAATCCCATGGACTGCTTAAGCATGGGGTACCTCGGTATTAATATCTACATTATTCACTAGAAGTTCATGTAGATTATGAAAAGGGATGTCACCTTGATGAACTCTTCCACTTCCTTGAACCTTTCCTTTAGCACCATTGAAATTGAAAGGATTTCTATGGATGTTGCCTCTAATTGATCCTATTCTAACCATCCTAAGAAATCAGAGGTGATAACTTTAGATGATTAGTAAAGGAAAAATACTCATTCCCTAAGTTCCCTAGAGTAGAACACTATTCTAATACTAGATGAAAAAACACCAAAAAAAATTTTGGAATCATATATTAGAGTATATTGTAGATATGTGTTAGATACATTTGCTAATCCAATGAAATGTTTGATGAACTACATGTTCATGTGACTAGAACCAAAGGAGGGGAAATTGAGGCAATTTACTAGGGGTAAATACATACAAAAGGCATTATGGGTAAGTTGGTTTTTTGTTTAGAGGGATTATGGGATTTGGGGTGTATCAGTGTATGCATACACTGATAAGTTCTGAGTACCATAAGTGGCACTTTTTATTACCTCATAGGACTATTTATAGGTTTTTAACCATAGGTAAATGCCTTACTCTCCTTAATGGGTTTTAGTCCCACTCGAGGATGGTTAATATAAAGAAAGGGCTTAATTGAGAAGGGTAACCTTAAGTTTTTAGTTAGGTTACACATGTTCAAGTTAAGATACAAGCTATATAGTTAGATAAGTACTCAAAAATTAAAAAACAAAATTAATTCCATATTTACAGGTTTTTAATCATTTTATCGGCAATTATAAAAGCATAAGGGAAACTAGATTTAGAGCCTATGTTCTTAAGTGCTACTAGTCAGGTTAGAACACCTTATAACCTTTAAGGTCATTTCAGTTATTTGTACATCATTGAAATCTAACATTGATGTTTATACAATCAATAATGCCATTATATAGTCTATTCAAATATTTTTAAATTGGCATAACCAATGATATATAAAAGAGCTTAAGGCCTACAAGATATTAAATTAGAGTTACCTATAAAATAATAGCTTATGCAATCAATAATATAATTAGATATCAATTTAAGAAAGAACACTTTTCATTTCATACATCATTTCATAAATGATTATAACATTAAGATGTTAATAATTCAATTCCATCCAATTAGAAATAACAAGTAGATTCAAGAAATATAAGTGATAGAGTTAATTAAAGTATCTAGATGAGTGGAACCCAAATAAAAATTTCATCACAAGGAACTTTTATGAACTTCACTACTAGTAGCCAAAGCAACTAGACAAGTAGGTTCATTTGAGTTTTAAGATGAGTGGAACCCAAATAAAAGGTTTTACTCAAGGAACTCTTATGAAACTTTCTTATTAGTAGTTGATGTAACCCATCAAGTAAGTTCAGTTTAAGGGGGGAAGAAGCATTGATATAAATTTCATACTATTTAAAGTGAAATGATAACTAATTATCATTTTTGGGTTTCATTATAGTTTTATAGAATATATTCATTTAATCAATAAAATGAGGAAAGTAATGTGCATGATCATTCATTGCATTTAAGAATTATTAGTTATTTTTCCATTTACTATATTTGTTTAAAAATTACTTTCAAAATTCATAATCATATATATAAATTGGAAAAATGATATTTTATAATTGAACCATACCTTGCATGCAACCAATAGGTCTGAAGTACATGATAGAAGGAAGTATTTATTTTATTTTTATCATAGTCTAGAATTATGCATTGTTGCAAGGGTTAGATAATCTAATTCATCTATGTAATTATTAATGAGAGTAACCATATATCTCATTAATAATCAAACTAAGGTAAATACTATCCAAGTAACTCATGTAAAATATACATGCATATGTAATTCAAGAACAGTCATTAACTTCCATTTTATTTCATCAATATTTATTCATTTTGAAATATACAACTGTAAATATCTATATGTAACCATCTTCTTGATTATATTTTCATAAAACAACAATCTAAGATAATCATTAATTATCATAATAATATAATATATATCTATTTAATTTCTAGATGGAATCATTTCTTGAAAATAGATTTATCACCAAACATCTAAGTGATTCTCCTCAAGATTTTGAATATAATATAATTAAAGATGTTTAAATTTAACATAAGCCAAAATAGGACCAAATCATTTTAGTACCAAAATATTAGAACTATGAGAGTTAGTACGTCAATGAACAATATTATCTAAAACCACTTTTAGATCATCTAAGTTCGTAATATAAAAAAATGATTCCTATTTATTATGATCATAAGGAAGAAGATTAAACAACACAATTCATAGTACCTATATAAAAGCATCAAACCAAATCTATTTTATCCTCTCGATAGTTTATTTCCAACATTTATCCATAATGTTTGTTAGCAATTAGCAATGTTATTATGATAACCAAAATCAACATTAATAATCTATACTAATCTATAATCAAATAAATACATTTGTTATGATCTTCCATATGAAGTTATCAAAACAAGATTCAAACATGAAATAGATGATTAGGACAACTGTGCCCCACCATCCCTATGAGACCCCCATCGGTGGCCCTTACCACCCCAACCATTAGTAAGTTGGTGGTTGTGGTAACTAGAAATTGGTAATGTATTATAAATACATTGAACTTTCAAAAAAGGATATGACCATAAAAGACACATATGATAACATCCATTCATTCCAAAGTGATATAGGAATACTCAAACAATCAAAGTATAGATTAAAGGTGAGGATGGTCAACTTAAACCATCAAATGATATAAAACATATTAAATCTTAATCCATTATCCTACTTGGACCTTGTTCAATATCCTGATCAATATTTAAACATTTAAACCCTCAATATATACTTATAACTATCCAGTGTATTCTAAGAATGAATATATAAACACTCCAACAAGGAATGAATAACAATTCAAAATGACAACTAGAATTTCATGTTAAACTAATCATTATAGAATAATAAATTATCATGGTTAATTTTGATTCAACCAACATAAGATGTCCTAGTCAAGTATTAACAATCACATATGAGTGAAACATGATCAATTAAAACACTAAAGACTAGATTATGAATCAAAACATCAACAAGTTAAGTTAATAACAAATAAAACATACTCAAGTCAAATACAATCAAGTCTTGACTGATAAAGACCCTAGGATGGCAAAATCAAAAAGTTCAAGAGAGTAGTTTAGTCATACTAAATACATATCTATATAAATAACACACACACACACACACACACACACACACACACACACACACACACACACACACACACACACACACACACACACACACACACACACACACACACACACACACACACACACACACACACACACACACACACACACACACACGCACGCACACGCACACGCGCGCGCGCGCATGCGCACACACACACACACACACACACACACACACACACACACACACACACACACACACACACACACACACACACACACACACACACACACACACACACACACACACACACACACACACACACAAAATAGTTGGATTAAGAAATTTAAGCATATTCAATTAAATCATAGTCACCTAAAAAATATAGGGAATATAACATTTTTATCATATATATATCCTTTAAAAAAACCTTAATAAATTGAATTACCATGAAATGAATTCTAGTAATGATTTTAATGGTTTAAAGTCATAAAAAGACTAGGTTTGAACATCATACCAATGTAGTTCAAAAAGAATAACCCAGAATCCATAAAGAAGCACAGTCAATTATAATTTAAATTGATTGAAAATGAAAACCCATGAACCATTCAATTAAGATTTCTAGAATCCACATAAAAGAAAAATAAGGCTTAGATAACAATACTTCATAGTCTAAATAGGATAACCCAAAGACCAAATAAAACAATGTTAAGATTTCCTTCCACAGATTAAATAGAATACCATAACCCTTCAAATAACAAAATATTCACCACCTAGATAAATATCACCCAGAGAAACTAATATATATCCATAGTCAAATGATAAGGATGTCAAAATAATTTAACAACACAACCAAGGTCTATAGATACAAAGTGGGTTATCAAATGTGCTCAGGGAGTAATTGTGACAATTATCAAAAAAAAAAACATAGTCAATTTAATAGAAATGAAATCATTCATAACACACAACTGCTTCCTTCAATCCTAGTTTTATCTTATCCATACATAAACCTAAACGCTCATGCATAAATGTACCTGAGAACCCAGTAGACTATTCTTATATAAACACAATCCTTAAAAGAAAATAATACATAGTTTAAATAATTATAAACATGGGGTCCACCATTATTTACATCATACCATGATATAAGAAAACATAGCCACACATGAGAACCCAATCCAAAAAGGTAAAGTGTCAGTTATGAGAAAGATATTAAATATAAACAACATACACAAACTTATCCTAGTCCAAAACTCATAATTTCATGACTGTATAATGATAAGAAATAGATTTCAAGGACACACACACACACACACACACACACACACACACACACACACACACACACACACACACACACACACACACACACCAATATTGTTTATTACAAGTTTATATGCAATAAATATATTGTTATATCATTACAATAAGACTGTGCATGTACTAAAAAGTATGAGGACTTCTGAATACATGTACAACCTTTATATTTTATCAATATAACAACCCAATAAGAGAAACCAAACTAGAAAAACTCAAATACAAACTTACTTGGAAATACGTAGGTTAATCCAGAAGGAGTAAAAGCTCAAGACTTGCTCAAGATTATTATGTTTTCCAACTGACCCATTTGCCATTAAAACCAAGTGAACCAGTTCATTATTTGTATCCAAAAATATCCATTTTCCTAACATTCTACCTACCATCTACCTTCCCCATCCCTTTCCATCTATTTCCCCATACCCAATCAACTCACATTCAATTTTCCTAGAGGAAAGAGAAACTTAGCATATGACAAGGAAATCCTACTAACTTCCCATTAATGGTGATTTTAAAAGGCTCTCTAAGTGATCACACCTCAGCCAATAGGAGAATTAATTAATAAGACTAATCAATGATTAATATAGCTAATAGATATAATCATAACCCTCACCACCTGCCTTATTAAATAATGCTTAATGCTTTTCCATGTAGACCATCGAACCAAATCAATGTGTTAATAGCATCAAGATTTTAAACTATGTTTAATTTGAACCACAACTATATAGTTTTTTAAATAAAATTTCATAGGACTTAGATGATCATGTTCGGTCGAAGGGGGTTATGGTAGTATGGGGATAACAAGGGTTCCTAAGGGTTAGGTCTAAGTAGATTAAATAGGTTTAATTAATGAGTCAGTAGGGACTGACAAAGAATAGACATTATTTAGAAACTCTATAAAATAAATAATGAAGCTGCAAGTATGGGGGAAGGCAATGGTCAACAATAAATAATAGAAAATAATGAAACATAATGACAAATAACAACTTATGATGGAACCGGTAAAGCACAATAGTAAATACACACACAATGACTACAACTAACAAACACATAACAAAATATAATGACCAAATTGAATTGTCTAAAGGATAATCAGATAATAGTATACCTATTGGTCATATAGATGTGCTCAATAAGCATTGTTCTAGGATTACGACCTTCACAACTTGCCTAATTCATAGATAACCTATAGTCACCAACATGGCATAAATGCATTATGTCATAATTTAATAATCCATATAGATTATAAAATCATCAATAATAGAATAATAATAAGTCCATAACATAAATAATCCTAGAATAAGTATGTGGCCAACACTACTGCAATAAGTACCATATAATCCATCTAAACAACATCTAAACTAGTTTAACATCAAAGTGATAAGTAATAACAAAAATATATATATTTAAATGTAATATCATGATAATATTCCATTCATTTATATTTCAAAATGCATGTTCATATAGAAACTTGATATATAATCTACTATATGTGATAAATAATAAGTAGATCATGTAAACTAGCAAAAAATGTCATGCATAGGTCCTAGTTTTTTTATTTTTTTACATTTTAAAAATATTTTAATGTTTTTATATATTTTATTTTTTTAATCTAAGTTATGAACTATGTGAATCTCAAAAGCCTAAATGATATCGAATGGTTGTGAAGATTCTAGTGATAAATTACTAAACTTTTAATATAATATCTCATCAAATTCCCACATATTATCATTGTAATTTTCATTGTATCCATCTATGTCAATAAAATTTTCCTTTCCTTTTGATATTTATTAAATATTATTCATATATATTGCATTTTATGTAGATATATATTAGGGCTCATAATTTATCTTATGATATAATGTTGTCTTACTTGTCTTTGATTTCTTTATCTTTTTGTGCTCATTATTTCAATCATGTCAAGTATTTATTGTATGTTCTTTGCAAAAAATGATATTTATTTATTTTGAATTTCAAATATAGATTTCATATTCTATAACTATTTTTATCCAAGTGTAGTCCATAATTTATCACCTAGTTGCATCAAATTATATCATTATATCAATAGCCTTAGGCTCATAAATGATTGATAATGTAATATTTCCAATCCATCCCTCACAATGTATATTGTGTTATAATTCATTTATGTTATGACACACCTATTCTAAGAATGAAATTTTGCATCTATTTGGTCATTATTATTAATAAATATAATTTTATCACTAATATTTATCCATAATTTATAGTATGATATTTAATGTCTTGGTATGGATGATTGATTTATCTATTACTCTATTTATTGAATGGTCCATATTATAAACTATTATTAGTGGCTTCTACTGAATCTGAGTCATTGTGATTATCCATTTATATTTTAAATTGTGAATCTTTTGTGATAATTCCACACAAGTATCCATTTCATGTCATGCTATTTTGTGATAATTATAAAACTAATTTCCTTCCTGACTTAATGATCTACCCATAAATCTATGTTGAGTCATAGGTAAAGTCATCAAATGCATATCAAGTAACATATGTATTATAGTCCCTCACAATGTATATTGTGTTATAATTCATTTATGTTATGACCCACCTATTCTAAGAATGAAATTTTGTATCTATTTGGCCGTTATTATTAGTAAATATAAGATGCTCACTAATATTTAACCATAATTTATATTATGATATTTAATGTCTTAGTTTGGATGATTGAGTTCTCTATGTACTCTATTTATTGAATGGTTCATATTATAAACTATTATTAGTGGTTTATACTAAATTTGAGTCATTGTGATTATCCATTCATATTTTAAATTATGAATATTTTGTGATAATTCCACACAAGTATCTATTTCATGTCATGTTATTATGTGATAATTACAAAACTAATTTCCTTCCCGACTTAATGATCTACCCATAAATCTATGTTGAGTCATAGGTAAACCCGTCAAATGCATGTCAAGTAACATATGTAGTATAGTACTTAATGTATCTTGTGTAATTGTAATATATAATATGATAGTATTTCATCCATGAAATATATATTATTTATTTAATATTTAATAAATTCATGGTGTACACCTTTGTTACATTGTGAAATTTTCTTAACCTATAGTTCTCTAGTTATTTTGGATTTTATAAAGAATTACTTTAGTGAGCACTGATTATTAAAGAATTATGTCATGAAATAATATTAAAAAAAGTATTTCAATTTATATCTTTATTATAATAAGAAAGTGTTTCCTTTCTATTATATAGTATCATGTTTCTTATTACCTTTGAATCATCTATATATTCCCCTTGACCAATGGCTGTAAAATTTAGGTGAGAAAAATATCCATCTATGTTCTTTGGGATGTCATTCAAGATTTCATCACCATAATATTATTCCATGAAACTATGATTTGGATAATTTTAATATACTACTAATGGAATATTTGGTATATTCTCTTCTTTGTGTCTATTAGTGTCTTTTGATGGCTCAATTCATGTAGTGTTGGCTCTTTTTTGTTAGATTTTATTTACTCACAAATTAAATATTTTAATACCCACTATATTTATATGATTTTTATTAAAAATATTATATTTTGTACTATATCAATCCTTGGTTATACCATTTTATAATATTTAAAAGGTTGATTGTCTATAAGACTTGTGTAAAAACATCTATTATGTTACCAATGAAAATAAGATGGAACAACTTCCATTAAATTTATGCATGGTATAACTAAGAGTAGGTTATAATGTAAGTGATTATGTATCACATGAAATATATTAGATAATTTCTTGGGGCATACTATGATATTGAAATAAAATGATCATAGTCTTTACGAGGAACATTATCAAAGCCTCTGATGTTCTTATTTGATTTATAAAAAGATTCCATATTCACACATAAAAATACTAAAATATGTTATTATACACTTTAAAATGCCATTTTTTACCTACATTCACCATACATTACTTGGGTGCACATATATGCCTCTTATTCACCATGATCTCGCATCCACATGCTTGCTATTAGTTTAGAACTACGATTTTAATAGTAGTCACCTATAGTAACCTATTAGACTATGTAAAACTAGATAAATATCTTACTCAAACATCTCAAAATAGTTATATCCACATTCTTATCTCCTAGAAACTAAAGGTAGACTCAACTAGTTTTGTCAATGAAATTGGCTTGAGTATGACATAATTATCCCTTACCCAGAAACAACTATTTTTAACATATAAATAGTTCTTATGGGTTGGTCAATTTTCCTATTTTATTGGTGTCATGATAAATTAATCAAGTAGACTCATATAAATACAAATAAAACACATACTTATTACTCACTTGGAACTCAACTATCAAATATATATAAAATACTATACATTAAGCAAAGCTTCCATATTCTTCCTAAATTGAAAATCAGTAAGTATGACATCAACCAAGAATGAATCAAAATACGCTAGTTTAAGAGTGAATATTATTAAGTATCAAAAGATTAATTTTAGGTGAATTTATATATAAAAGGATCACCATTGCATATTCACATTAATGGTAATAACTATGTGGATTAAATTACCTAGTCAGAGTATTAGATATGTAGGCAATATTTGATCACCAATGTGGGTGATTGGGGTAAGTTAAACCCATCACACTTCCCAAATTTTTATATATTTCATCTCTTCACACATGGACCAATGGTTTTGAGGAGAAGGATGATTATTTCTAGAGTTGCACACATAGTTAGGAATGAAGATCACACATTCAAAGGTATTATAAGTAGGTGCATGTAACTATATGGTAAAAGAGAGATAAAACATTCTAGGATAGTAAAATTAGAATCAATAATATTTTTTGATATTATTCCCCAAAATAGATAGTAATTTTCATATTTAATTGACTCTAAGGCCTACTTCCAACCCCTTTACATTGTCATAATCTATTCACAATTAGTCCAAAAGCTTAAAAAGATATGTATATTTGTTTCTTTAGTGTTTTATAAATTTAGTACATCACTAGTCAAATAAGTCTCAATATTTAAATTCAAATTCATGCCTAACTGCCATATTTTACAATCTAAATTACATTCAAGTTTATATATAAATTATTATCTTATAGTACAATTAGTGTAAAACAACACCCAATGTTTGTTGAAATGTGATATTACATATGTTCAATACTGAGTGATTGTATATAAAGACCTATTTGAATCCTATAATTTTAATTTTTAATTGAATGAATAAATGAATATTTTGAATTATAGTATGCTGAGAAGGCAAGTAATAATTTTTATAAATCTTTATTTTCTTTGTTATTATTAAATTTATAGAATACCATTGAAAAATGGGTCATTTATACATCATTTGGTATAGTTATGTCTCATAATACATTATATATTATATCCTTGTAGATAGTTTAATTCTTAGGTAACTTTAAGATGAATATTTTTTATTGGATATTATTAATTTTATCAATGATACCATACCCTTTATTTGAATTATATTTCCATGTGGGAGGTGGATGGGGATGAGGAATAACATTATGACTACTTATGTTCTTCCATACACTGTGGGGCACCCTCCTTATTCTAGTTATGATGGCATGGAATACAAAATATAATATAACCCTATGGGTAATAATAGAAGTGGGACAATAGATAACATGACATTGAGGTCTAGGGAGAGGATTAAAATAAGGAATCATACATATCCTCTAACATTTATTAATAATTATAAGCACATTAGATTGGATATTTAGACAATAAGAGATGATAAAGAATGATAAATATTATTAATTATTAATATCAACCTTAGTTTTGCTACACACAAGTTTAACCTATTGAATTAAATACTTGTTAAAGATATTACATATTTTAGGAAATAAATATGTAATTATAACTATCATAACTTGAATTAAAATGTATAGCCTATGTATACCCATTATACCACGATGTGTTTATGTGAGTAAGGGGTAATTAGAAATTAGATCTAAAAATTAGATGTAAATATATAAATATGAAACCATAGGAAAGTAGAAGAAACCCTACAAAAACCTAGGGTTTGGTGTGTTCAATACAATGAATGAGTTCACCAGTATATTTTAGCTTATTTGTGTTTTAGTGGTCTAAATAAGCTATAAATTTAAATTTAATTTAGAATGCATAATATATGTCTAAACTATGTAGATATGAATGTAGAAGCAAAGTATAACTAACTTATTACAATTTACTATTCATGTAAATGACCTAGAAGATAAGGTATTTAGTTTGGTTGGGTTTTGTTGTGTTATTTGATGTTTAAAATAACCAAATAGGATCTAAAATGGATTTATACTATCTAATATTAGGAGATTGACTATGAAACTTAAGATGACAAGTCTAGTAATTTTTAGATGCATGTAGAAACTATATATGTCTTCACTCTACTAAATTATTCTAGGATAAATCTATTGATCTATGATAGTTTAAATTGTTACACCTATGTCTATATTATATCCTATATATTCATACCTTTTTAATAACTATATTTTCATGATATTTTACTCAAAACCCTATCTTGCATATCTAAACCAATATGATATATAAAAAGAGGTAAAATAGTATGGGTTGATTTAGCCCAGACAACTCTCATTAAGTGCTTAAGTTTCACCTAATTTTTAATGATTTTAATAGGGATAAAATTACACATAATTATCCTACTTAGATATGTGTGTATAATAAACAAAATATTAACGTGTTATTCCTATGTATGTCTTTGAACACTTTAAAACTTTTGATTTTTATCTTACAATGGTATTTATACTTTGGTTAGGGTGTAATCATTTGAGGCATTTTATATTTTGAATAATTATGGAAATTAGTCTTAGTGTGTAGATGAAAAATATACATGCTCTTGGTAAGTTCCAAATAGGAATGAGATTAGTTTTGACATGATTATATGACCAAATATTTGGTTAAGTTACCTAAAAACAAACATTAAAAATGAAAAATCTGACCCATAATAAGGATTTGAATTTGGGAAAATAAATTTTAAAGGGTGCACATAAGAATTTGACCAAGGTTGATGACTTTGGTAACTAGATTCATCTGACTATGGCTGAATTTGTCCAACATACAATAAATATTGATTTAAAACCAAGGGATAGTCTGAGTAAGATAATTAGTTATTTAGTTAGAGGTATTAAATATTGTGTTAAAATAATTAAAATTTTGGAAGGCTAATCCCATGAATAAAATAAGGTCTAAGAGAGAGTGTGATCAAGAGTCAGTTATGTGTGCATAAGTCATGTATATTAAGGCTTGGTTAAAAATAATATTTTCAAGTGTCTAATACAAAATATTAGTGTCTATAAAAATTAACATGAAATACTTAGAATCATATCTTGAATCACAAAATATAAAATATTATAATCCATTATAACTATGCTAGGGTTTTGCTTGGATGACTAGGGGTAGTCAAAAATAAAATTTGAAACTACTACAACCTTAATCGTTGGTGTGTCTAAGGATATGTGTAGCCAAATTGTGGCTTGCATAACCATTTTGAATATTATTTTAAATTTATCTATGCATTCTTATGCTTATTAATTCATCCTATGGGTTGTACATGGCTTTGTAAAACTATATATAGGAGGTAGGGTTAGTTATTAATCTTCATATTTGAGTATTCATTCTTATTATAAGCATTTGGAAGGTTACCCCCTCGAAGTGGATTATCTATTATTCATATTTTATGATATATATTTCCATATAATTATGATATACCAATGTATATATGCTTATTTGGTGAATTAATATCATTCAAAGTAGTATTAGAGCATCGATTTGGACCATAATCAGGTCAAAAAACCTAGATCTTAAAATTTGGATATATCTCATAAACAATTACTAATTTCTCTATAATTTTTCTACTAGAGTTGATAAATAATTCAAGAATTCATTAAAATTTCTTCTCATTTGGATCTTTTTAAAAAAAATTATCGCTTTTTTAACTTTTTTCATAAATTTTCTCCATAACTCACAAATTGTAGAATTTTTCAAATTTATTTACACTTTTCGAAATACTGGAAAAAATTAATTTGGCTTTATTCTTTGATATTTGTGATTTGAGGCTAAAATATTTAAAAATATTTTTATTTAAAATTTGGTTAATGGATAAAGTTCACCATCAAGCCTTCTTATGGCTAGTCCTAACATTCGTGAATGTGGGAAAGGGAAAGAAACCCATAAAATTCCTTCAAAGAATGACATGGAGTCTAAAACCTCTGATATTATTTCTCAAAATTAGTCAAATATCAATGGCCTAATGTAGAAGGATGTGCAATTCAAAACTCAAATTTCAAAAATACAAGGGGAACTTAATGGTGTGAATAATTAGTTGTATTAGATCATGGCACAACTGGCTACTATTTCATCTAATTTTCCTATCAACAACCCTCCAATTCCCTATTAGTCCTCCTCCTCTCAATATTAACACCACCAATGTTGGGGTGAAACTGAGGTTTCCAAAAGTGGACATATGCAAGTTTTATGGTAAGGATCCACTCACTTGGATCACTCAAATTGAAAATATATTTAATTTGCACCAAACTCATAGATCTCAAAAGGTGGTTGTGGCATATCTGCATCTAGAACCTGAGCCACTTTGGTATCATTAGTTATGTGTTCAAAACAAGAATATTGGTGCTCCTGTTACATGGTCAATATTCTCTTATGAAATGATGTCTCATTATCAAGATAATGTTTCTAAAAGCTAATTTAACTAGTTAGCCAAACTATGACAAACAAGAATAGTGAAGGATTATATTCATCAATTTCAAAATCCATCCTTATGTGTGGAGGACATCACTGAGGCAAATTTGATTGAAATTTTTCTAGGTGGACTAAAAGATAGTATATAATTGAATTTTTTTATGTTTAACGCCATAACTATATCTAAATCTATACCAAGTGCACACTTAGTAGAAGAAAAAGAGATGATCAAACATCATCCTTTCATTACTAGTTAGGAATGTACCTTCCCAACTCCATCACTACTTCAACCTACCAGATTGACACTGCAACAAATTGAGGAGACATATACCAAAGGGTTGTGTTATGTTTTTGATACTAAATGGAGAAAAATTCATCAATGTGATGAAAAGAAGTTATTTTAAATTGAAGAGGTTGATGAGGATGAAGAAAATGAGGAGGCATCTAGTGAGGGTTTTGAGGACCTAGGATGAAGTTGTAGATTCTCAACCTACTATCTCCTACCATGCCCTTGTAGGTATTTTTACTCCTTAGAATCTTAAGGTGGTAGGTTTCATTAATAAATATAAGGTCATAGTGTTGATTGACTCAAGTAGTACACATAATTTCATTAATAGTAAGTTGGTTGCTCATTTGAATTATTTCATCTACCTAGCCCCAAAATTTTAATTAATGATTATAGATGGTGGTATAGTTAATTTTTTTGGAAAATGTCATAGTATTAAGTTAGTAATGGGAGACTATTTTATAGATTCTCCTATGTTTTCTATTCCTATGGGTGGGACTGACATTATTTTGGGAGTTCAATGGCTCACTACATTTGGTACTATTGAGATGAATTTCTAAGAACCATTCATGTGCATTCATTTTGAAGGCAATCTAGTAGAGCTATGGGGATTAAGATCTAAATCTCCATAAGTGGTTAGTTCACATCAGATGATCAAGATGTTGAAAAAGGTGATGAAGGATTTATGGAACACTTATTTTCCATTGATGTTTAACAAAATAAGGAGTCTATCTATATTTATTTACAATAAATATTAGATGAATATTTAATTTTTTTTACCCCATGCAAAAAGGTCTATCTCCTAGTTGTACCCATAATCACTCCATCAAATTCATTTTTGGAAGTACACCACCCAACATTAGACAATACATATATCCTTATTCTCAAAAGAGTGAATTTAAAAAAATAGTACAAGAGTTATTAGAGGTAGGAACCATTCATCATAAACAAAGTGAATATTCTTTTCCAGTAGTCATGGTGTGAAAGAAGGATGAAACTTTGAGGATGTGCCTAGATTATAGAGGGCTCAACAAGTTCACTATCAAAGATAAGTTTCTTATTCTTATAATTGATGATTTCTTAGATGAATTACATGGTGTTGCTTATTTTACCAAATTAGATATTTGTTCTAGGTATCATCAAATCTGAATCCATGAGGACATTCCTAAAATATATTTTTGTATTCAGGAAGGCTATTATGAATTTTTGGTCATGAATTTTGTTCTCACCAATGCACCATCTACCTTTCACAGTTTGATGAATATGGTTTTTATAAACCTACCATTTACAAAATAAAGGTAAAGATCTATGGGGTGAAACTGATGTTGCCAAAATTGTATATGCACAAGTTTGATGGTAAGAATCCATTCACTTGGATTAATAAAATTGAAAATCTATTTGATTTGCACTAGAATTTTAGCTCTCAAAAGGTGATTGTGGAATCTCAATATCTAGAAATTGAGCCATTCATTTGGTATCATTGGTTGTGTGCTCAAAAGAAAAATATTGGTTCTTGTATTACATCATCAATATTATCTAATCAATTTATGTATCATTATTGGGATAATTTTTTTGAAAATTAATTTAACTAGTTATCCAAACTATAAAAAACAAAAACATTGAAGGATTATATTTAATAATTTCAAAATATATCCTTACATATGGAGGACATCACTGAGGCAAATCTGATTGACCTTTTTCTAGGTGGACTAAAAGATAGTATTCAATTAGAAGTTCATATGTTTAACCCCACAACTATATCTGAATCTATAATAAGGGCATGGTTATCAAAAGAAAAAGAGATTATCAAGCATCATCATTTCATTAATATCTAGGAATGTACCTTCCCAACTTCATCACTACCTCAACCTACCAAATCGACACCACAACAAATTAAGGAGAAGCATGTCAAAGGGTTGTGTTATGTTTCTAATAGTAAATGGATCAAAGGTCATCAATGTGCTGAAAATAAGTTATTTTACATTGAAGGGGTCGATGAGGATGAAGAAGATGAGGCATCTAGTGAGGGATTTAAAGGACCCAAGGATGAAGTTGTAGATTCTCAACCTACTATCTCCTACCATGCCCTTACAAGTATTTCTACTCCTTAAACTCTTAAGGTGGTAAGTTTCATTAATAAATAAAAGGTCACAGTGTTGATGAACTCAAGTAGTACACATAATTTCATTAATAGTAAGTTAGCTACTCATTTGAATTATTTCATCTACCCAACCCTAGAATTTCAAGTCATGATTTTAGAGGGTGCTATAGTTAATTGTTCTAGAAAATGTCACAACATTAAGATAGAAATGGGAGACTATCTTCTAGATTATCCTATGTTTACTATTCCTATGGGCATGACTGACATTGTGTTTTGTTATTTTTGAGAATAATAGAGTTTTATTCATATTTAATAAACAAGATTGAGTAGGGAAAATTAGTAAATAATATTCCTATTTATGGATACTAATTTGTCAAATTTAATTTCAATTTGACCTTTCTAAAAATAGTAAGAGAGTAAGGATAAATGTATCTTATCTTATTCTAAGTTGTTCAGTCTACGACAGGGTCTATAAATTTACATGCAGGACTAAGACACTATCACAAACATGATCCTAGACTTCATTTTTTAATTGGATAGTAGTGTTAGAACTAGAAACCCTGGGCTTTGGTGCTATAGTCCTTCTCTAGCACTATTGTTATAAGGGTTTAAGTTTTTTAGGTTTTTTTCACATGCTCAAGGTGAGCCTATGTACCAATTTTTAGGTCTTTGCTATCAATAGAACTCCCTATAAAGTCAATTCTTTATGTACTTAGATCTTCTATGTAATTGAAAGAAACTTTAACAAATAGGGAAAAGGGGTTAGTGTGTAAAGGATAAGTTAGATGCACTTCAAACCTTATGTGTGGGCACGCTACCTACATACCAATACTCTAAGGAGGGATCAAGCTAATGTAGTTCTCCCATTGAAGTGCTTGGTGTAGTTGT
Organism: Torreya grandis; assembly: GCA_037957365.1. Classification (NCBI taxonomy): domain Eukaryota; kingdom Viridiplantae; phylum Streptophyta; class Pinopsida; order Cupressales; family Taxaceae; genus Torreya; species Torreya grandis. The sequence goes on from JARHVA010001189.1 coordinate 3,243,086, forward strand.
GTATGAAAATGCAACTAGATGCAAAACTAGGTATACTTTAGATGGCTAGGGATTGGTGCAAAGGTTTTAATAAGCTTGGAATAATATTGGAAGGTTGTGTATAGAGAATAGGATAAATTTATTGAGTGTATTTTCTTGTATTCTTGCTTCTCTCTTATAAATGAGTGTTGACCATTCTAAATGAGCTTTGAATGGGTTTATATAGGAAACTATTGATCATGGGTTAGATGTATTCACATTAGGCCAATAAGGAAAGGGATAAGGATCAAAATAATCTAATCATTAGGGCTTAAGATGTATTTGGACAATAGCACCAAAAATAGGACACCCTAGAGTTTAGTGCTATAGTCCAAGTTGGGCATTATTGTCCAGAGGTTATGGGACCTAGGGGGATGGATAAAACCATGGGGAAAGTATTCTAGGTTTTATATGGTTAAGTTTGGAAGACCATGGATGTCTGTGAATTAGCTAAAAAAAGCCTAAGATGGTGAAGAGAGAAATAAAGAGGGACCTACGGTTTGTGTGTCATTAGTCATGCTCAAGTAACCAAATTTTGAATTTTATATGACTACACTTCCACCCCTTATTCTAGTGATGTAGAAAAGCAAAATACTAGGATAAAGAAAAGAATAAAAATCACACATGAACTTACCTATAAAGGTGAAGCCCATGAAGCTTGTGTGATGCTAAGTAATGTTGGATAGTGCATAGAGAACACATTATGCAAGTGTGAATTTATGAAATGAAATAAAGAGTAGATTAATTCTTATTATATGTGATATAAAACAAGAAAATACAAAATTTGAGTAAAAATAAAACGAAGATAAAGGATCAAATACACCTCACTGGGTACATGAACCAATACAAAACTTGTTGTGATCATGAGTAGGTTAAGTAATGCTAGATTATGCTAGATGATGTTATACCAAAAGTTATATCATAAATGGAGCTGAGTGCTCAATTCCTCAAAAAGTGGCTTAAGAATACAAAGGTTGACCCTTTGGCTCCATAATCACCTATTGGGTGAATCTAGATGATCATGGATGTGATAATCAATGTGTGGACTATGTGTCTAATCCCTCAGAATAGGTAGCTCAAGAATACAATGGCTAGCTAGTCCTTTGGATCTATCATTACCCCATGAAGTGAAACTATGAAGTGATATCGATATAGAATGGATGGCATATGAGATGGATAATGGAACTCATGGATGCTATGAAATTTTGATAATGTGGTGTGGATAGCCAAATGTATGCTAGAAACTAGGCCACTCTTAGCCATTTTGAGAGATGGAGGTTAGGCTTGTATGAAAGCCACTCCAAAATTGTTGCAATGTGCTTATGTAAAAACCAACTCAAGAACTCAGGTACTCAAGAAGTTGAACTTGTATGAAATTTCAACTTGAGAAATGATGTCAACCACCTATAGATAGAGTAAGGCACACAACTATTGAGAATGTCTAGGTAATAAATTAAACTCAGAAACAAAGAAGAATAATATTCCATGCACATTTACCCCAATCACTAAAGTCTAGACTATGGATTTTGATCTAGAATTTATGTTAACTACCTAGTTTGAAACTATAAGTGAGAGTCATCATGTTGTGCATGACACCCCCTATATCTAAATTTTTTGAGAAAATTATAATGAAACTATTGATTCTGACTGATCTGGATGTGAAAAAACTATAACTGAGTGATTTTTTTGCCTATTAATGGAACACTTGGGTGTTTTTATACCTAAATAAGAGAAAAAAAATGAATACACCCCTATGTTTAGCACTTCTATCTATTTCTACCACTATTATCCTGTGTTGAAACTAGCTATTAATCTAGAATCATCATTATTTTCTATTTTACTTTGACTAGTTTGACCTCTAGATTCTAAACTAGTGATCTAAATGATGCTATTTTGATTGTTAGGATATTTTATCTATATGAAAAAACCCTTTTTTATTTCCCCCTCTTTTAAGGGTAATAAATATTAAACTTACAATGACTACCCTCAAAAGAAAAGAGCCCTACAAGTGTGTTATGTTGTATAGATACATGATATAGTAATGAAATTTGACAAGATATCTATAGATATATAAATTTTTGTATTGAGACATTGTTAGATCAATAGGGGCATGCCTATATAGATATAACAATTTAAAAGCATGTACAATATAATGAACTATAACTAGAAATGTTAGATGTTAGTTATTAGTTGTCAAGGAGGGATGGAGCATGATGTCCATCATGGCATCTAGGACATCAAGGTAAATGCATGACATGGATCATGGAATTAAAAAAAGGAAAATAAATCAAGAAAAAATAATAAAAATAAGAATTAAATAGTAATAAGCATACAAGGTTGGCCAAGGGGCCATTCAAACAAAGCACATGGGCACATGTCACTCAAACTAGAAAGCAAATGTACAAAGCATGTTCAAATTCCACATACACATTCAATAAAAATAAGAAATATTGGAATGAGGGACATAAGCACATAGAATAATACAAGAAAGGGACATTGAAAAATGTCCAAAGGTACACACACATGAATATAAGCAAAGGACATTGGCAAATGTTCTAAGGCACACATAGGAGACAAGCAAGAACTAGAAATGCAATCTAACAAGATATGATAAGCAAGAAGAGAAAGCATGTATAAAATAGAAAGGTAAAATCATAGATAACTAATAAAATCAATAGTGAAATTATGAATTATGTGCTTAGTATAAGATTAGGTATATGTTAAGAGATACACAAGTGCTAAATACTATTGTAATGTTGATATAGTAATCTATGTAATCCAGTAAGTAATGCACATCAGTATGATAACTTAGAGTATGTAGTCTAGGATTGACATAACCTAGATGGTGTTATCATGTAGAAGGTGCCCCTAGTGGGTATGTATATTTATGTGTGTCTCAAATATAGAAGTAGGAATTCCCCCTCAATGGGTAGAGTGAAACAATCAAGTAGTTGGATGTCATTGCACACACTCAAAGGAGATAAAGTGAAGCATGGTAATGTAGATAAATTGACATACAATAGCATGAAATAGAAAATGTAAGTTATAGAATGATAGTAGTAATGTAAATAATGGATGATGCATACATTCAAAATGTTTTTGAAATATTTAGAATGTTTTCGGGTTTTCCAAATTTTGTATTATTTTTGTATTTTTATATAAGCTATGTACAATCAAGAAAAAGAGATTGTGTAAAAGTAGGTTGGGAAAGGATGATACTAATTGATGAGTCTCATGGTAGAATCCCTATAATGGTGTCCTATATTAAGGAGTAGAATCATGTGTGATCATGAAGCATGATGAAAATGTTGAGATTGTGGCTCTGAAAGATGTAAATGCTATAAATGTTCTAAATTCTCTGAAGTAGAAATTGACTATGGGATCCCTCTATAACTCTAAGAATTAGATGTAATTTTATGGTTCTTAGGGACCCATCTGGAAGTAGGAGAATCCCTCTAAAAATTTTCTCTATGTGGATATGTATGACATCTCAATGAAACTGCTCTGGGTGTGAATATTGTAGCTAGAAGTTGTCTAAAATCTTGAAGCTATGGATGTATATGAATCCTATGTACTAGTGATGGATGCATCAACTATGTCTGAGTGTGAAGTGGAATAGGAACTAAAACTAGAGGAGAAGATGAAATTGGTGGGAAAACTAAAACTAGTGGCAAAACTGAAACTGGTGGCAAAATTGAAACTAGTGACTATAAACTAGTAGTTGGCTATGAAGTGGGGAGTGGTAACTCATATGGAACTCCAAAAACTATAATAAATTGATTAGCATGAATGAATTTCATGCATATATGAAATTTAGAAGGTACTACTCTAAGTTTTTGAATCCATGGTCAACTAAGTAACATATCAAAAACTCTTGCACTAGGAACTATAGTCAATGTTGTGGCCACATGTGTAGGACCAAACTATAGTGGAAGTACTATCTCACCTAATTAACTCTATATATTTCCACTAAAACCACTAATAACTATGTTTTTTAGAGTGATATCTTGCTTTGAATAACTCAAATGCTATAGTAATGTCAAGATGCACATGTTAAGATTCAAACCATTGTCAATAAGCACACTACGAATAGGTTGATTATGAATATGTGCTCTGATAAAGAGTGTATTATAATCTAAATGATCCTAGATGATCTCTTGCTCTAATAAGGAGATAGAAGGCCTATTTGAAACTCTAGAATTGTATACATTGATTGTGTTTCTCAAAGTATATGATTCACCTAAAGGTTCTTGGTATGTGATTGGTGAAGGATGTGCATGGTATGTGTGGTGAACACCTAATGTGTCCCATTTATCTTACTTAGAATGATATAAAAATGGATTTGAGAATATTTTCAAAACTTTATGCTATGTTGGTTTTGTTTGTGGAGGCTCAACTAAAGTGCTAAGATCAAGTAGGTTGTCATCTAACAAGTCTTGTATCTTATGTTTCAAAATTGATGCATCTATTTGTAGTGTGGCCTAATGCCCTATGGTAATTAAAAAATGCCTACTAATCATATCCCTTGGGAAGAGATTTTTTTGGATCAACTTCCCAAATAGGAGTGAGAGATATGGTATTACAATCCAAAAGCTACTATAAAACCCTGGCTAGAGGAACTAGAAAATGTGAGAAAGTACATTGAGGGGGTGATAATAAAACTATAAAATGAAGAGGCTCTAAAGATATATTTACTATAGATTGATTCTTCCCTTTTGTATCATTTAACTTGACCTTGTATGAGACTTTATTGTTACTCTTATTGGTTGTGTCTAGAATGCTTGTATACTTGAGTTTTCCCATTGAAATAAGTTTCACTTGTCTTTACTTTAGTGTATGACACAATTTAATGAAGGAAGAGAATCAATTGAACATGATTGATTCATGAAATTCTGGTAGAAGACTCTATTTGAAGAGGTCCTATAACTCTTGATCTACCATGGGACTAGTCATCTTAGCTAAGATGGTCTTATACCAAAGAACATAACCCATGAGATGCTTATTTGGTCATTGTTTCTATTTGGTAATTTGAGAAAATGAAACCTTATCACCAATGTTAATGATGAAGTGTGATAAGAACATGTCAGCTAAAAGATTGAATACATGAAATGACTAATTCAATAGACTATAGAACCATTCTAAATCATAATCCTTTAGGCTCCATGGAAATATCTTGGTAAGTATCCAGTCTTTGGGTACATAGTCCAAGCATGCTATGTGAAAATCTCTCAAGTGTGTCTCTAGATAACCCTTACCATCATATAGAGTAATCTTAGGTTGAATAAAACCTTGTGGCAAGGGTGTAGAAGCAATATGATGTGTTAATGGTGTATCCAAAAGATCAAAAGAATCTAAAGACTACATAGGTCTAGTGGTACATTGCTCAAGATATTACACCTTAGATTAAATATATCTTATCTCTTACACAAGGGCTACCACATTAGGAGAAAGGGATGTACTAGCTATAAATGGTGGTATAGAGGCAAGTTGGGCTGCTATAAGGGGTTGTTGAGATAGAGTTGCCCTCATAATGTCATTTTCAACTAGTTGCTCTATGGTTTGAGAAGACTGTCCATTTTTCACTTTTTACTATTCTTCTTGTAGAAATCTAAGCATGTCATATTGCATATCTATATGTTTTGTTAAGAGTTCTTGAAGTTCTCTTTTATTAGTTTCATCAAAACAAGTATATTGGGCCATTGTGAAAGTAGGAAAACAATTTATAATGTTTTTGAATGTTTTAAAATAAGTTTAATAGGCAATGTGATATTAAAGGAAAGCATTAAATATAAGAAATGAAAAGACCTAAAAATAGCTAATTAGAATTTGTACAAAAAGGATACGGAGCTTGCAAACATGTAAGGTGACACCTCAAGAAACGAATAGGTGCTAGTATATGTAACTAAGGCTTTTAAAAAAAATATTTATGCAAAATACTATGATTTTTTGAATTTTAAAATTTATTTTTTGAGTTTGATATGCAAATAAAAATTCAAAAAATGACTGGAAAGGTACTGGAAAATGATTAGAGCTAGTTAATGAACCTAAGGATTATTGAATAGATTTTTTTAAATTGGTATGATAATTTTAAAAAAATTATATGAATTTATATAAAATTTGCATATTTTTTCTTGAAAGAATTAGGAAAAATTATAAAATATTTCTAAAATTAGCAATATATTTTTCCTAGTATTTGGAATGTGTTTGTATGCAAAAAGGACCTAGTATGTGTAAACTAGGGTTTTAAAAATATATAATAATTTTTAAATTAATTTTTAGATTTATGATTTTTAAATACATTAAAAATTAATAAATTATGGTTAAAATTAGAAATAATTTACCCTAGGGTTTCTAGGGTTTTTATGTAAAATTCAAAGTAATTTAGGTCCATCAAATGTTTTATTATTTTTGGAAATAATGGAGTTTTATTCCTATTTAATAAACAAGTATGAATAGGGAAAATCAATAAATAATATTCCTAATTATGGCTACTAAATTGTGAAATTTAATTGTAATTTGACCTTTCTAAAAATAGTAAGAGAGAAAGGAGAAATGTATCTAAGTTTATTATGAGTTGTTTGGTCTAAGATAGGGTCTGTAAATTTGCATGTATGATTGAGACATTGTCACAAATAGGATCTTGGACTTCATTTTCTAATTAGATATGAGAATCAAAACTAGACACCTTAGGCTCCAATTCTATAGTCTTTCTCTAGTGTTATTATCTTGAGGGTTTAAGATTTTTGGGTTTTGTTCACCCGCTCAAGATGAGCTTGTGTACCAATTTTTAGGTCTTCACTATCAATAAAACTCCTTATAGAGTTGATTATTCATGTACTTAGATCTTATATTTAATTAAAAGAAACTTTAGCAAAAAATGAAAAGGGGTTAGTGTGTAAAGGATATGCTAGATGCACTTCATACCTCATGTGTGGACATGCTACTTACATACCAATACTCTGAGGAGAGATCAAACTAATGTAGTTCTCCCATTAAAGTTCTTGGTGTAATTATGTAAGAAAATATAACTAGATACAAAACTAGGTATACTTCAAATGACTAAGGATTGGTACAAAGGTTTGAATGAACTTGGAATAATATTGGAAGGCTATATAAAGAGAATAGGAAAAAGTGCTTGAGTGTACTTGCTTGTATTCTTTCTTCTCTCTTGTAAATGAGTGCCAACCCTTCTAAATGAGCTTTGAATGGGTTTATATAAGAAACTATTGATCATAGGTTAGATGTATTCATATTAGGCCGATAAGGAAAAGGATAAGGATTGGAAGAATTTTATCATTGGGGCTCAAAATGCATTTGGACAATAACACCGAAAGTGAGACACCCTAGAGTTCAGCACTATAGTCCAAGTTCAACACTATTGTCTGGAGGTTACGAGACATAGGGGATGGATTTGTTATGGGGAAATTAGTCTAGGTCAGGTAAGGTTAAGTTTAGAAAGCCATGGATGTTTGAGAATTAGTGAAAAATATCCTAAGATGGTGAATAAAGCAATCAAGAAGGACCTATGGGTTAGATGTCCTTAGTCATGCTCAAGTAACCAAATTTCACATTTTATATGAGTACACATTGTTTTGGGAGTTCAATGGCTCACCACTTTAGGTACTATTGAGATGAATTTCCAAGAATTATTCATGCACATTTATTTTAAAGATAATCTAGTAGATCTATGGGGATTAAGATCTAAATCTCCACAAGTGGTTAGTTCACATTAGATGACCAACATGTTGAAAAAAGGTGCTAAAGGATTTAGGATACACTTATTTTCAATTGATGTTCAACAAACTAAGGAGTCTACCCATCTTGATTTATAAAAAATATTAGATGAACATTCAATTATTCTTAACCCCATGCCAAAATGTCTTCCTCCTAGTTGTACCCATAAACATGACATCAAAATCATTCTGGAAGTATACTACCCAACATTAGATAATACATATATCCTTATGCTCAAAAGAGTGAAATTGAAAAAATGGTACAAGAGTTATTAGAAGTAGGAACCATTAATCATAGCCACAGTGAATATTATTTTCTAGTAGTCATGGTTTGAAAGAAGGATGAAACTTGGAGGATGTGCCCAGATTATAGAGAGATCAACAAGTTCACTATCAACGATAAGTTTCTTATTCCTATAATTGATGATTTTTTATATGAATTACATGGTGTTGTTTATTTTTAAAAATTATATCTTCACTTTGGATATCATTAAATCTAGATATATGAAGAGGACATTCATAAAATAGCTTTTCATACTTATGAAGGCAATTAAGAATTTTTTGTCATGCCTTTTGGTCTCACCAATGCTCCATCTACCTTTCAGAGTTTGATAAATATGGTTTTTAAAGCCCTACCATCTACAAAATAAAGGTAAAGATCTATGGGGTGAAATTGATGTTGCCAAAAGTGAATGTACACAAGTTTGATGGTAAGGATCCACTCACTTGGATCACTCAAATTAAAAATATATTTGATTTTAACCAATCTCCTAACTCTCAACAGGTGGTTGTGCCATCTCTGTATCTAGAACTTGAGCCTTTCATTTGGTATCATTGGTTGTGTGCTCAAAAGAAAACCATTGGTGCTCCTATTGCATGGTCATTATTATTTGATGAACTAATGTCTCATTATCAGGATAATGTTTTTGAAAAATAATTTAACTAGTTATCCAAACTATGACAAATAAGAATAGTGAAGGATTATATTCATCAATTACAAAACCTATCCTTACTTGTGGAGGACATCATTGAGGTGAATCTTATTGACCTTTTTATAGGTGGACTAAAAGATAGTATTTAATTGGAAGTTCATATGTTTAATCCCATAACTATATCCAAATATATACCAAGGGTGCACTTAGCAAAAGAAAAAGAGATGATCAAACGTCCTCCTTTCATTACTAGTTAGGAATGTACCTTCCCAATTCTATTATGTTGAAAATAAGTTAGTTTAGATGAAAGGGGATAATGAGGATGAAGAAGATGAGGATGCATATAGTGAGGGTTTTCAAGGCCCTGAGGATGAATCTATAGATTCTCAACCTACTATCTCCTACCATGCCCTTTTAGGTATTTCTACTCAAACTCGTAAGGTGGTAGGTTTCATTATGAAATAGGTCATAGTGTTGATTGACTTAGGTAGTATGCATAATTTCATTAATAGTAAGTTATTTGCTTGTTTGAATTGTTTCATCTACCCAACCCCAAAATTTCAAGTCATGATTGTAAATGGTGGTATAATTAATTGTTTTGTAAAATGTCATAGTACTAAATTAACAATGGGAGATTATTTGTTAGATTTTCTTATGTTTTCTATTCCTATGGGTGGACTAACATTGTTTTTGGAGTTAAATGGATCACCACATTGGGTACTATTGAGATGAATTTCCAAGAACTATTCATGCACATTCATTTTGAAGGTAATACAATAGAGCTATGGGGATTAAGATTTAAATCTCCACAAGTGGTTAGTTCACATCAGATGACCAAGATGTTGAAAAAAGTTTCTAAAATATTTATGGCACACTTATTTTCCATTGATGTTCAAAAAAATAAGGATTCTACCCATCTTGATTTATAAAAAATATTAGATGAACATTCAATTATTTTTGACCCCATGCCAAAAGTTCTTCATCCTAGTCATACCCATAATCATGACATCAAACTCATTCCTAGAAGTATGCCACCTGACATTAGATAATACATATATCCTTATGCTCAAAAGAGTGAAATTGAAAAAATGGTACAAGAGTTATTAAAGTCAAGAACCATTCATCATAGCCAAAGTGAATATTCTTTTCTAGTAGTCATGGTGTGAAATAAGGATGAAACTTAGAAGATGTGCCCAAATTATAGAGAGCTCAATAAGTTCACTATCAAAGATAAGTTTCTTATTCTTGTAATTGTTGATTTCTTATATGAATTACAAGGTTTTTTTTATTTTACCAAATTAGATCTTTGCTCTAGGTATCATCAAATCTGGATCCCTAAGGAGGACATTCTTAAAATAAATTTTCATCCTCATGAAGGCCATTTTGAATTTTTGGTCATGCCTTTTGGTCTCACCAATGTACCATCTACCTTTCAAAATTTGATGAATATGTTTTTTACATCCCTACCATCTAAAAAATAAAGGTGAAACCATTAAAACCCTAGGTCTTTTACCACCCTTATCTATCCCTAATCAATGATGGGAAGAGCTATCTATGGATTTCATTAATGGGTTACCATGATTTGAAGGTAGAAATGTTATCATGGTTTTTATGGATAGACTCACAAAGTATGATCATTTTTGTTCTTTATCTCAACCATTGGTGGCCAGTACATTAGTTTTAGCCTTTCTAAATATAGTTCAAAAATTGCATGGTACTCCCAAGATTATTGTCAGTGATCAAGATCCCATATTCACCAGTATTTTTTGGATAAAATTATCTACATGTTTGGGAACCCAATTGGCTCGTAGCTCATCCTATCATCCTCAATCTGATGGACAACTAAGGTAGCCAACAAGTGTCTTAAAGGGTAACTTCATTGCTTTGTGTTAGATAAACAAGATAAATGAGTTCAGTGGCTACCCTTGGCTAAATGGTTATATAATAATTTAGTGTATATTCATCCAAAATGTCTCTTTTATTGCATTTTATGGATACAATCCTCCATCCCTCACTTCACCCTTGAAGGCCCAGCCAAATTTGTGTGTAGTGGAGGAACACATTCAACATCAATAGAAAGTCCTTGCTAGTTTGTGTGAAAATTTAGCTTTAGCCCAAAATCACATGAAACAATAGGTAGATCAACATAAGAGTGAAAGGTATTTTTAAATTGTGATTTGGTATTTTTCCACTTGCATACATATAAGCATATGTCCTTTGAAGCAACAAAAAAAGGATAATAAGTTGGCTCCCAAATATTAAGGCCCTTCTCAAATCTTACAAAAAATTGGTAGTATGGCCTACAAACTATAATTTCCTCCATCCACTCACATTCATATGGTATTTCATGTATCTTTCCTTCATAAGGTCATTGGATAGAGAGTTACCACTCAAATTGATTTACTAGAATTAGATGAGGAAGGGAGGGTTATTCTTGATCCTAAATCTATTCTTCAAATACATATGAAGAAGTTACAGTTCAGATTGATTATAGAGTATCTGATCAAATGGAAGAATATACATTTGAAGATGCTACTTGGGAGGATGAATAATTCATGCAACATTTGATATTGCTTCAATGTTGAGGACAACATTGTTTTGAAGGGGAGGGGCTTGTTATGCCCTTAACTATTGGTGTGTCTAGGGATATGTATAGTTGATTTGTGGTTTACCTAACCCTTTTACATATTATTTTACATTTCAATATGCATTATTATGCTTATTATGTCAGCTTATGGGTGACACATGGCCTTGTTAGACTATATATAGAAGGCAGGGTTAGTTATTAATCATCATATTTGAGTATTCATTCTTATTGCAAGCATTTGGGAGATTTCCCCCTCTAAGTGGTTTATCTATTATTCATATTTTATGTTATATTTTCATATCATTTTGATATAAAACTATATATCTACTTATTTGGTGAATTAATATCATTCCAGAAACATGAGTTAAACATAAATCTAAAATTCTAATAAGGAAAGATGAAACCCCAAGGGAGAAATACCTAGGATTTTTCATACTAAAAATAAACATTATGTTCCTAAGAATGTTTTATTTATTTTAACATTTAGATGATTTAAATAATATACATCTATTTAAATTTATACTCTTTAAAAAATGTAATTCTACATAAAAATATGAATGTGAAAGAGAGATTAATATTATGCTTAATTTTCATATAATTTACCAAAAAATAGGTAATATAGATAGTTGTTTTTATGATTTAAAATTATAACTACACATGTCACATATGTTTAAAATTCTTCATATCTACTATATAACTAATCAAATCAAAAAATAAGAGCTCATCATCTTCAAATATACCATCAATGAAGCTCGAACCTCTATAATGACCAATATTTTTTGTAGTCTATTGGTATTGTCCAAGTTGACTATGCAAGTCTATACTAGTTCATACCACTATGCTTCCACATGTAGACAATGTATATGCATTATATTTCCCTTGGTCATTTTTAGAGATCCTAATTTTGAGTCTATTTGACTTGAAACACTATCTCCACTTTTGACAAAGGTTGAATTAAAAAAAATGGGTTATAAACATGAGTTGGATAGCCCCAACCACTCCCCTCTAAGTTACTAAACATTTAATACATTAAAATAATATAAATAGGGCTGAAATTTCACCTAGTTATCCCACCTAGGTATGTGTGTGCATCATCTTGATCATGCTAGAATGCAATTTAATTCTTGGATTTTGACATTGATCAACATGAAAATTTTAAATTTTGTTAATGTTCATGCTCTACTATAAGGCTATTTCTTTGAAGGGTTTCTATATGTGTAAGTTTTTTTGGAAATGTCTCGAGAGAGTTACAATTATTTTTCAATCTTAATAGGACTTTCCAAAATTAATGCTAGATAGTGGCCAAGTAATTTCCAAATTACTAAAAAATTAGAATTTATTTATATTTATATATTAATATTTGATATTTACCTCTACAATTGACATATGAAACATGTCTAGGATAACCAAATGGAGACATTTAAATTTCAAAATTAGCTATTAGAGGTTCCTAGCTACTTCTAGTAGAGGTAGTTACACACATTTGGGAAACCACAAGCATTTAACTATTGTCATGTCTCCCTTTTTTATATGGAATATGGAAGTAATCTAATTAATATTGTATAATATTCTTGTATAGATTAAGATGATCCCAAATATGTGTTATATAAAATTGGGATGGATAATACATTAGATAGGTAAAAAAATAGATGAAATTATGTAAGATTTAAATGTTTGCGTACAATCATGTATGTAAAAATTGGTGTTACACAGTGTCCAATAAAAAACTTAATCATCTACACTTATCATGTTTATATAAAAAAAAATGTGATTATACTTTTATTTATAATGCATGATTCCCATAACTCTTTATTTTGAGAATAGTGATTTACAAGTCTCATCCCTCATATCAAAAGTGGGGCATACATTGGGATTATTTTAGATATTTAAGACATGATATATAATTATATCACATGATGAGACATATTATGTGATTAATATAGGGTAAAGTGAGAAAATTGAAACATATATAGCCCTATTATATAGGAATATGATTTAAATTTGAAGCATTAAATGAAATTATGATAGAGAGATGATATTATAATATATCACATTGAGGTATAAATGGATCAGATTTGGGGCATGAATGTGGTTCATGCATTCAATTTTATATTTATGTATTGCAGACAAATGATATTATGTAATAACTTGGGGTCTATAATCCATCTAAAAAAATAGATCCTATACATATGACCCTAATTTTTTATTCAAATTTTACATAAGAACATGATTTTAGGGTTTTACATTTACATAAAAACTTGATTTCAAGGTTTGACAAAATAATTATGATGACATCTAGTGTAGTGCAATTGATATTTCTATTATCCACAAATTCTAGCATTTATTTTTCTCCAATGGTGGTTAAGGCCTTAACATTCACCAACTCATGGTTTTAATAGTTAAAGATGTTTGGGGAATAATCACCCTTTGGTATTATCTAAATAAGTCAAACTTGTGGTATCTTGGTTTATGTACACTAAAGTGTATTTATTACTTGGTGTTTTGATTAAAAATAGTTCAATGACCTAGATTATTTAATATTACTTATCTTGAGGAGAAATTGATACATGAATGTTTTCTTATAGTTTACACATAGAGAAAAAAGAGCATTTGTGTAATACTTGTCAACACAAAGTGTAGATAACATAGGTTTTACAACAAGATGTTGAGATATTTATGGCATACTTTCAACACCAGTGTGGTTAATATGAGTGCTATATTATTTTATTTATCAATTTAATTAGAATTTTAAAAAGTAGATCAAAAGGAGGCATATTTAGACTCCTAAACTTGGTAATAAACACATTAGCCCTATTATCCAAATGAATATAGTTTTGGTCATCGTAGTAAATATAGAAACATACAAAAATACAAAATAGAATGTTTTCAAAACTAAAATCATTAATTTTTAATGCCATGATAATACTTATAAAATTTGGATAATTACATTTTACCACATGTATCTACCTCTACCAACTATGTCTAGTAACATTTAATGGCTATTTTTCAAGTTGGTTATTCTATAATAGGTTGGCAAAAACATGTTTTATGTGATAGTCATAAAGGTAAATATTGAAGAATCACTTATAAATATAAATCAATCCTAAATTTATACTCACTTATCACTCGTTAACTTAGAAATTACTTGACCACTACCTAATAAATTCAATGTCACTCTCTTGATAAATTATCAAAAATGCATAAAAATATAAAAAACCATCAAAGGAGTATCTATAGATAAAATGGTTAATACACATGTAAGTGAAAGTTGCATGGTTCCAAGTGTTGAAAGCCAAATATTGCATTAGATTCTAGATTGATCATGATGTTCCACACATACATGTAGGTGGGATAACCATGTTTGGTTTGAGCCTTTTTTAGAGTATTATAGAATATGAAATGCTAATTCACTTAGTAGGGAGTGGTTGGGGCTTTACAACCCAACATATTAGCCTATTTTTCTAGAGAAATCTTATGGTTAAAATTGAAATAAGGATTTTAAAATAAGGATAAATAAAATAAATATCAATGCATAAGAATTAAGGAAAACACACATAGAAAATAGGTGTAGGCACAAGGGTCTAAGGTTTCATAAATTTTTACAATGTACATGGACACTATTAATAAAATCATGGTAGTATTAGTTTTTGTAGAGGTCTCACTATTACCAAAAGTGTCTAGGTAGGGGTTGAGTTACAATTTATAGACTTAAGTAATGACATGACATACAAATAATATTTTTTAAACATGTGATTACTATTATGAGTGAAATAAATAAAAATAAGCTAAGTACATCTCTGTTATATTATTATTTTTATAGATAAGAGATTCTTCTAAAAATATTAGAGCAAGCCATGATGGTCTATTAGGAATCCAAACCAATCATGTCTTAGAAGCCACCATGGTGCTTTGGGATATTGAGTTGGCATCCAATATAGGCTTGGATTTCATCTAAATAGAAGGAGATTTGATGAACATTATCAACTGATTAAAATGCCTCTCTCCCTTCTTTTGGAAATTTTTTGGCATCATCAATGATGCTAAAAACTTATTGACCTTGCATGCCTATAGGGAAAGAAATATGGTTTTAGGTTGCATTAAAAATATTGGAGTCTTTAGAAGTGAATATATCACTTGGCATAAGTGTGATTATCTAGATGATGTCATCTAAATTGTCGAGAGGGAGAAGGGACACATCAGCAATGTCATAATGGGTGAATTAATTATGATACAATCATGGATCATCCATGGTGATTTTTATACCTACAAGGATATTATTACCAAGAGCTTTCACATTTAGGTATCCCTAAGTTTACACAATATGACTGAGGGTGGCTCTATTATCCATAAACTTTATTTCTCCTTCTTGAAGAGCTTATTTTATGAAGTATGTAGAAATAGTTTGCATTTTCAAAAAATGGGTGGGGATAGAGATCGATTTGAGCTAATATATTATGATGATGTAAATAAAAATAAGTACGTTTAGATTAGAATGGCATAGGGTGGGCTAGATCCATTTATGAAATGTTTAGTTGGGCATGATATTGCATTCTCTAAGCATTTTTTCCATGGTTGGAAAGACCACAAAGTGAGGATGCTTGGCTTAAAGATTTAGATTATTAAGGAACTCATTGGTGAAATAATAGGGATGTAATGCCATGGATTTAAGGCATTCAAATATAAGAGGTGAAAGGAGGAGCTCCTAAACATCTTCTATAAGAAGGAAAAACACAAACCTAAGCATTCATCTCATAAGTGGTTTATGTGCATAGAGCTATCGAGGAAATGTTTGGAGGTCTGTTTACAAATTATGAGGTACATCACCCTTGAGGGTAAACACACTATTATATTTTTTGCATCATTTCCTTATTCTAAACCACTTTAAAGGCCATAAAATTAGCATCCCATTCTATTTGTTTCAATCTTTGGAGATTTTGGTGTTTAATTTCAATAAGAATCCATCAGTGAATTTAATACATCAAGGCCTAATTGTATGTTTGATTAAGCATGGGGAGCCACTATGGTCTAATATTATCATTGAGGCCATAAACATCAACAATGAGAAGGATAATTTAGAGGAGGAAGGGAATTACACTTAGTCAAACTCTAGAGATGAATATGAGGAGTAGTTTGGGGGAATCAATTGAACATGTAAAGGAGGACCCCAAACCTACCTTTGGGAGCCCTACATTTGTCCACCCATTTGATATCAAAGGTAAAAGGGTCTCTAGGTTTAATTTTAAAGTGACTATTGAGGACTCTCTCCAAAATATATATTAAAAAATTGTGATCTAAAAATTGCTTTGTAGTGAAATTACTAAAGAGTTTGAGAGGCTCAAAGGATTCATCTATTTAGATATGGAAGCTTCTAATGATGGAAAAAATATCTTGGTTTGCACCCTAAAAGGGAAATCCAACCAACACATAAAAGATGAGGAATCCACTCAGGATCCTGAGGAAGAAAAAGGGGAGTTTCAATCCTTTGATATTAAGAGGAAGAGACAAGATGATGGAAAGGATCAATTTGTTGGGAATCAAACTAAGGGTAGAAACAACAAAAGTGGTAGTGATGAGACAAAATAGTTGGCCTTTTACTCTGAACCATAATAGTGTGTTGGTTCATATTTTCTTATGGCTACTTTTTGGTTTTTTAGCTGATAATTGGTGGAAGTTTGGTGGAAGGTGGGTTTAGCCATTGGGTTTATCTTTTTGTCTCTTTTGTCTTAATGATTTGACTTACTTATATTTCAGTTGTTTATTGTAAAGGGTATGGGTCCCTTCAACCTATATTTTAACTGATCTAATAAAAAAATATTATTATTTTCAATTTAAAATCATCTAAGTGTAATATATATATATATATATATATATATATATATATCTTAATTCAAATATGGTTTTCATTAGTATATTTTAAAAAATCTAAAATATCCCTAGTTTTTCTATTTTTAGATAAAATTAATTTAATATAAGCAAAGCATTATCTTAATCTTGATTCCAAACCCTTGATTTATTTCATATTATTTTTTTAAAATCCAAAGGTACTTATGTGATGTGTTTTCCTTATTATTTAGTTGTGTTATTATAAATGCTTAGTTTAATTATAGATTTATTGACCATAGTCATTTGATTAAATATATCTCAATCTTGAACAAGAAAAATGGATTCATAAAATTCACCTAATGTTGCTTAAAAAGTTAAATTTAATATTTCAAAATATATGTTTTATTATAATGATAATGGTGCAGATACAAATTAAAAATGTTGATGAGGATAAATTAAAATAATCAAATATGAATAATATCATTTATATTATCAAGAAATATTCTATGGATGATTGTGTTGATATATCTAGAATCATAAATATATTGAAAAATTCAATTTTCACATGAATCTACTTTGAAAATTACTTCTAAACCTACTCATATCTATATTGTTATTTAAAATACTTCTTAAAAGGTTATGGTGTCAAATTACCAAGATGCTTGTATTGATTTTCCTTCTCCTCAAAACATAATTTATCAAAATTCTCAATGTGTTTTTGTGTTAGTGGAAAAGTGGGTTTACATTAAATTTTAATACATCTACCCCTAAAAAATGAAACTAGGCCAAAACATATATAATCAAATAAAAAGAATAAATTAGATTTAATTGTAATAAATAATAATTTATAATTGATAATAAATGAAAAGTATGTATTTTAGATAAATATTTTTTTCACAAATATGGGGACAATAATTAAAAATAGACACTAAGAAAACATTCTAAAAGATGAGGCAAACAAAATGTAAATAATCAAGATGAACAATGAAGAATTTTTAAAGAGGCCACTCCTAACAACATAAATTCTTAATCTTGACACCATTAGGTAATGATGTTTAATAAGTGTGAATTTATAAAATATGAAATTATAACCATGTTCACCTATTCTAGGGATACAAAAAAAGTCACTTGATTTTTGTGAATTATAAACAAATATTAGAGAAAATGATATTATTCTTTGTAACCATAATAATTCATCACATACCAATAAAAGAGGGGGAAATGGGAGATGGGAAGCCTATATTTTATCTCAATTATTATTAGGTACCTAGTATTGATAAAATTTATAAAAATAAAAATAAATGCATTTCAACAAGTAATTAATGGATGCAAAATGTAATCCTATATGCAATTTCACACTAGTATGAATAAGTGGCACAAGAAGATAAAATGATAGTTTATATTAGGACATGATTTTTATAGGCTAAGATGCACTTGTATTAGTACTTTTTAAACCATATTTTGGATTATATAACACTAATTAAGAAACTTGAATGTAATACATATTGCAAAATATGACAATTATGCATGAATATGATTGTCAAATATTGAAATTGATTTAACAAATGGCATGTGATAGATACAATAAATATTAAATAGATTAAGGTAATTAACTTTTCTAGTTCATATACTAATTGTGATTAACTTGTGATAGTGAAAAGTGGATATAATCAAGTATGTGAGTCACTATGATCTATAAATTAGTGTTTATGCATGTAAGGTTACAAATATCAAGCTACTTATAAAATAATGTCAAAGAAATTGGCTGTAGGTTGAAATTATTATCATTCAAATTTTGAGGCTACATGACCATAAAGTCTATTATGACTTCTTATAATATATATATTGATCCCAATGCCTGATTATGCAGTAAACTCAAAAAAATAGTTTCATTCTCCTTAAAATCCTAAGTCCACTCATGAAGAGATGAAACCTATAGAAAATTATGAAGTGTAATGGGATGAGCTAACCCAATCATCCCCATTGATGGTTTAATGCTACCTAAATATCAAATAATATAGAAATAAATTCAATACACGCATAGTTCTTCTCCTTTGTGTAAATGTGTAATTGTGCTCCTTTGATATATGAATGCACTTTATCATCTAGATTTCAACACTTAACAATGTTCACTCTTCACTTGGCATAGTGTGATTTAGAATTATATAATGATTTATCCTATTGAGGGATTTTCCAATTGGGAAAATCATATAAGTTTTGATCAATGTACAATAGTATATATATGATTGATAGATAAATTTTGTCAACTGAGTAACAAGTATGGGTTTGATTTATATTTATATAATTCAATCTATGTAATATATCATGCCAATTACATGTTAATTATGTTGCTTGACCCTTAAGAATTATTTTATTTTAAAAAATAGTCATTTGTAGGTGTGGGACACAAAATTCACCCTTAGGACAGTTTCATTAATGAGACTGTATTATCTTGATGTTAGTCTTTAGGAGATAGAAATACAAATATGATGATATGCAGATGTTTAAGTAATATATTTATCTAGTTCAACATAGGATGAGAGGTTTTTATATGTGATTGATAAAACATGAAGGATATATTCATAATGAATAATTTGGATATGATATAATGGTGAATAAGAGGCATATATGTGCACACAATTCAAGTATGGTGAAGGTAGATCAAAAGTGACATTTTTGAGTGTCTCATATCAAATTTTAGTCTCTAAAAATGCCCATTTTTATTGTATTATTTAATTTTAATAAAAATACTAGATTAAAATGATAAATATATACTTGTAGATAATAAAATTTGGTATTAAGTGCTTGATAAGGAAAATAATGACACATTTTTTGCACATGACTAATGAACACAAATATCATAAACCATAATTATCTGACACCTACATGATACCTTATGAGATTTATCCTTTCATATTTATTTTACACACCTATAGGAGCCTTAATATCTATTTTTAAAATGCCTACTATCTTTCAAAGACATTTATAGACATTTGGTTCAGTTTGCCTCTACATAGGTTAGTAATGTCATGCTTGTTTAGTGTTTCTAGTTGATACTCACCTGAGATTGATGATATTTCCTCTCTCCCCAAAATGGATAATTTTTAAAATAAAATATTTCCTTAGGTTCAACCCATATACCTAGTGTGTCTATTACATGAAAAATTACCATTTAGACTCATATATTTGTAAATCAATGCCTCACTTGATAGAGGACTTATAACTTATCTAGTACACATTAATACACTATTGTAAATTGATAAAATATATCCTATTCTTCCCAAATTATGAATCAATCATTACAATAAGTCATATGGAAAGTCTGAATCATAGTAAATTAAAGTCAAAGTGATATTTTCAAATATTAAATCCAAATCATTATTTGCTTACATATAGAAAAGGAGCATAATTTCAAAATCATAGTAGGTGGGATAATGATGTGTGGTTTTATTTACCTCCTAAGAGAGTAAGATACATAGACATCAATCAATCATCAAGCATGAGTGATTGAGTTTAATTAAGCTAATTACACTTTCTCAATTTTTGTATTAGCCTTAAGAAGCACACTTAAGGTCTTAAGGTAAATGAAGTAAAGTTTTGGAGATATGTGCATCAATAGGATTTAGCACAAATGTTTTGTTGTTACCAATATTTAATATGATGGTAATCCATTAAGATATAATTCAAAGGAATTATTTTTAGCATGAAGATAATCACACATTGAATGGGTGCTTTAGTTGGTACCTATTATACAATATTTTTAACCACCTAGTGGGTGGATGAGAGTGAATTGAAATTTTATATAAATCCATCCATGACACTAAATTAGGAGAAGGTTGATTAGAGTTAGAATAGAAAATAAGATAACTAGATATATTTTCTTGCATTTTATTACTTTTCTAGGTTACATTTTTATTATAGGTAATATTTTAATAAATAATTTTTTTATAATTCCTTTGAATAAGGTGGATCTAAACACTATTTATCAATAAAATATCTAACAAAATGAAAGGCAATGAAGACTTTTGTTCAATATGTGCATTTATATGGTTATTTTGTCCATGTTTCCTCATAGTTTAATGCCTTGGACTTTTCACCATATTAATCCATGGTTGTGTGCTTATTGGCTATGATACAATTTAGTTTCATGGGGTTCATCTAAATAAAATGAAGTATAATTATTATAACTACCAAATAGGCTTAAATTTTATTCTTTACCCTCCTCTTTTGTTCTTTTAACACATTTGTTAGATTAGGTAGAGTAGATATGAAGTTATAATCCATGATTAAAAGGTTTATCTCTATTGAAAACCCTTTCCATTAATGTTAATGCATTTTTGAATCCATGTGTGTAATGAATAATTTTGAATCAGTTGTATCTTTATGATAATTTTATTTTTGTTTATTGTATAATAAATTGATACACAAGACCATACTTAGTTTATTCTAAACTGTCTCCTTGAAATGTAATAGTTTTACATCAAATACTAATTTATCTTTCAATCTAAAACATGGTAGATAGATACCTTGGAGAGATTTTAGGAATTTTTGGGTGGATGTCTACCCTACCTAAGTTGGTATGATAAACAACCCATTAAAAATAGCATATAACATAGTCTCCACTAGTATGTAATATGACTTGGTTACTTATTTTCACAAACAATTCCTTGAAAATCTCTGGAAAAACAAGGTAAAACTATCCATGACTTCTTATGTGGTTCAATTTTGTTAGTACTTATCATGTATTTTACATTGTCCTAGCCCATGGGGGTAGGTAGAATGGATTCCAGAGTCTTCCAAATGGGGAAAATAGTACATAAACTAAAGGTGCCCTTGTAATATAGAAAATATAAAAATGTATGCATTGGGAGAAGATGATTAGGAGTATGGTGGAGGGAAGATATCAAATATCAAACAAAATTATCAAAAAATAATACATATAATTTCAATTTAATATAGATGTAGATAGAATATATATTGATTTGTATGTTATAAAAGTAACACCATTTTCCCCTCTACCTTAGGAGGTTAGTGATAAAAAAGATGAGGCAGTCATTATTATAGGAATGAGTCTACCACTAGATCCTACGGCACAACAATTATTTAGTGCATTAGGCATGGGCTCCTAATAGGAGGAGGAATAAGAGAAGGCCCCCAAAGATGACATAGAAGAAGAGATATAACCATCTCAACATCAATCTAGTGTCCACAGATTCTCAATAATACAACTACAAGTGATAAACATAGAAACACTCCATGAAGAATAAGAGTATGAGGACACAACTACAATATTAGTCAAATATTCTACCATTAGGGAGGTGTAGTGATAAAAAGAGATGGTATAAAAATGGACTCCCCCTTAATCTTTTCATTAAAAACCAAAACAAAAATTCAAATTATGGAGGACCAATAGGGGTCACCTACAACATCTCTAGTACTGGGATAAACTTTTTTACAAATGATCTAAGGGAAAAATGGTAGAGTTTATATCCATAGCTATAGGTTAAGGGTAAGAATAAGTAAAAAATATTCAAACCAAATTCCCTAGGAAAAACCTAGTGACATATTTAGAGACTGAGTCATTTGAAAAGGGGGATGTAGAAGAGCTAGTGGTTGAGGAAGAAATAGAGGTAACCACAAGGGTATCTAATATAAACACTCTATTAAACATGTTCCAAAATAAGGGTGGGATACATAAGGTGGGTATATTAAACAAAAATTCATATACCAAAGTTAAAAATAGGGTGATTAGAGTACTTTTGGACTATATTGGCATTAGTCTCTATGAGCTAGATGATGCTACAGGTAGCATTCTAGAGTATCTACAAGATATCCTAATATATGAAGGGAAAAAAAGATACCAAGATGAATGTTGATAAATATCCAAAGGAATCCATAAAAAGTTTACCATGGAATCACATATGTCTCTTGAAGACTATGAAAGACTAAGACAGCTCCAAAAAATCTAGGTAGAAGACATTTGGTTTATGAGGCCCTGAATAAGAGATATTTTTGAGAAAAATAAAAATAAATAGAAGAAGAATTTATCCAATAATGTAAGAAATTGTAATATGAATTAGAAGAAGGAACCAATAAGATATATGAAATTGCAGAGTTGACCACTCAAAAGGCTAGACAACTATTGGAGAAAGAAAAAGTGGATAAGGGTGAGGTAGAAATTAACATGATAGAAAAATAAAAAGAAATAAAAAGAAAATTAGAAGAATAAAAATTCAAATAAATAAAAGTAAGGTAGAAATAATAATAAAATTAATAGGATAAAAGGTTAGAATAGGAAAGACAAAAAAAATAATAGAATAAGAGGAGAATAAAAAGAAATAACAAAATTAAAAAAAGGAAGAAAAACAAAACAAGAAATCAAAGGAGGAAAAAATACAACAAAGAAAATTAAAATTGGAGGAGGAAAATAATAAAAAGTTAGGAGAGATAAAATATCAAGAGTAAGAGGATAAACAATAATAGGAACTATAAAAGAATAAGCAAACATAAGAGAAAGTGGCTTCACAAGAGAAAGGAAATGAAAAATAAGGTAGTTCAAGTGCCAAAGATACCACCTAGATTTCCACACCAAACACTATAAGAAAAATGGAGGTAGGTCAAATAATCATAAAAAAAAAATGATGGATCTATTGACATGGATCAAGGTAGAACTAGAAAATCATAAACAAAAGACTTCCACCATCTTAGTTACATCGATTTTCCTTTAGCCTCTTGTTGGAGGGCAAATTCAAGTTATTTTATAGAAGATAATCCCTATATACAAAGAGATGGTGAGGGATAATCTTATCTAAAGTTATATAAATAATTTTATGGAAATGTGTGTCAATTTGGATGAGGGTATGAATAATTTTTTTATCTACCCTGATAACCACATGGCCACATTTGATCCAGACACAACTATGTTAATAAAACAAAAAATGGTGTAAATGGTGCAAAACTTCACATCCATGTAGGAAATATGGTAGATTAAATACTCATAAAATTCGAGCACATATAAGAGTATACAGAATAACTATTAGGGTCACTTCTATAAGAAAACAAGGTTAATAAAATAGACTATAAAGATAAATAGGTCAAATCAAGGAAAAACTAGAAAATTTAGCCACCTACTTTACATACTCAGTCAATTGGAATCTATAGACAAATGATACAAAAAATAAGTTGGAGGAAATGGGAAATATTTGAGTGAAACCTCAAATTATCACATCCCACACCTTAAAAGACTACGTTAGTATTAATGTGAAAGTGAAACTCATGGTTTATTGGTTCTAATTTCTGATTAGTTATTTGACATTACTATTATATAGTGTCATCTACATTTATTATTCATGTTTAGATATGGTGTGATGTTTATTTCATTATATGGTAGATAAATTATGATGTTATTATGAAATATTTAGTTTATTTTATTTTCATTACCAGGTTTTTATATGTAGTACAAAAATTCATTTAACACATATTGATGTGTATTTGATATAACATGGATTAACTACCTTTTGGTTTGACTGAAGTGGTTGTAGGACTATCCCACCCTTATAGAGTGGACATAGGGAGAGTATCATTAGGAAGGAAGGAATATATGTTAGTATTGGGGGTAAATATAGGAAACAAGAAACCCTCACACACCACAATAGTACTAATTGAATGCATCTTTTGAACTCTATGATTTATTATGCATTATTTTATGAGTTCTAAATATATGTTGTTTCTCTTCATATTTAAATTTTGTGATGTATGTTAAATTAATATTAGTGATATGGTGTGCTTACTATTATTATGATTTAGGTGGATTGATGTAAAAACCGTTACTTTGACATTATGCATTAATAGGTGCATGAAATAAACTTGATGGGTTATGCTTGTATTCAAAACCATCATTCATATTTAATTATGTTACCTTTGAGAATTTTTTATGAATATTAGGAACATGCAATAGTTTTAAATGGTCTTGATGCTTGGGTTATGAAAATAAATGGTCATGATTATGACTTACCCCTTAGGTGCCTAGGAAGATCATTCAAGGGAAAAATTCACCCAATTTATGTCTTAATAAACTAAGTCTTGGAACTTGGGGGTTGGTGTTATTTCATGATTAATACAAATATCAACCAAACTCAACCCATTCAAAGTCAATATAAAAATGATGAGGATTTTCAAATAAGTCCTTGGGTTTTTCATTTGATTGTCCATCATTGCATGTGTTGACTTGGGTTTCTTTGGGTAATAATGGATTTCATCGAGGCCATGCCCAAATTTTAGGGTTTTTGAGCTATCAAAGTGGTGCATGAACTTAACATAAGTAAGGGATCATAATGCTAACTCATAGAAAAGTGGGAGTTTGGTTTGAACATGCATACTTGAGAAAAATGGATAAGATTGGATGTTTATGAGAGTTGAGGGACCAGAAAGGAATAATAGAGGATATTAGGATGAGAGAACATAATTGGTCATTCTTGGAGTCATGAGAATTTCCATTCAAACCCTAAAAAGATACTGACCAGGTATGTCATTCAATTTTGAATTATTGTATGGAAATATATATATATATATATATATATAGTTATTATTGTGGGTATATATTTAATCTTGATTGTAGATAAGATAATGTGTATATATATTTATACCTGAGTTAGGGAAATGTTGTTTGAATGGAAATGATTGTAATTTTTGAATGAAAATTATAAGGTGCCTTTTATGAACCTAGGGTTGGAACTCGATTCCATGTATAGGCCCATAAAGGGGAGTGAATACATTATATATTTATGATTTTTGTTAGTAAAACCATCAAGTAATATAGTTTGACTTGTTCATGTTCAAATAGTTATGGGTTTTTGGGATAAAGCTAATGAGATGCTTGGACTATGTCATTTGGTTACTATTAAAACCTAGTTATAAATAGAACTTTTATTGTATAAATTTTCCATTTTGGGTATTTAATATTTTTGGTTTCGATGGGAATATGTAATCTTTTGAGCATTCAATATGAATTATTTATTGCATAAGACATGGTAAATAATTTACCTCATTTCTAGGTATATTCTTAGTTTGGAATTCTAGTTAGTATGTAGAATTTATTTAGCTTGTATAATCTAGAAATGTTGATATAACTAAATATTCACAAGAGGAAATTCATAAGAGTGAAAATAATTATATTTATATATCTTTCTATGTTTGAAAAAACATTTTCTTCTTTAATATGGTTGTGTATGAACTTATTTGGGATTTTATAAATCTATGATGAGTAACAATTGAATAAAAATGAATTAATATGAACCATGAATGTATCACATTAATTTAAATGTAGTAGTTATCCTTGGTAGATTTTGAAACATATACTTATATTATGGTCATGTTATTTTCTATTGTTATTTGCTAAATATAGGTGTTTACATAGGCAAATAAATGTGTACATGCATTTATAAATACTTTTGTGTATAAACAAAGATGCACATATATTTATATAATTGTGTATAAATAGAGGTTTTTTTAGTGAAAGGATCCTGATGTGTATCTCAAATAAGTATCTAGGGTTATTGATTATTAAAATGTTTGTTTTACTTAATTTCAGTACCTATATTAGTTTAACATGATATATTAGTATAATCATACATTATATATGAAGTAAACAATGGATATTTTTTTAGTTAATAGGAGGATATGTATATTATGAAGTCTTAAGATGATAATTCTAACTTTTGAAGAATTTTAGGATTGTTGTGATTATCTGGGTACTCAATCTGGTCAAAATAAAATCAATTAAATAGAAAATACATGAATAACATATAATATTGAATGTCATTAACTATTGGAAAAATTGGATGCTTAAGGGTGTTATTATTGATAACTTGTATTAATATAGGGACTTATTGTAAAGTATAGATGGTAAATTTCCATGGCATGAAGTAATATATTTATTATTATTGATTGATTTGATTACTTTGTATGCTATAAACCTACTATTTTGGGGTGTAAAACTGGTTGAGTGTTATTAGTAGTATACATGTCATTTGATAGCATATATTAGATAAGATGAAGTGGTTGCTTAGAATTTATGTCTATTATCTAGTAATAAATGACTAACATGAGATGATATGTCTCTTAGCATGGAGAAAATTATGAATTAATGTTGATTTTTCTTGTTAAACTATGTCATACTTATTATATATCTTATTATATAAACTATGATATGAGATGTCATATTATACATGTCACTAATGATAACTAATAGATATATGGGTATAGATGTAATGCAACTCATTTTTATATCATCTAGTATTATATAATTGTTTATCATGTAACAGTAGAGAGTAGGTGTGTGTGAAAATGACTAATCCATATGATCTGAGACTATAATACAATATTTAGACAAAGTAATGTTTATATCTTATTACATTATAATTTAACTTGTTTAATCTAGTTTAAATGTATGCATGATGTCATATTATAGGAATGGATATCCATAGTCTGTGTGATTTGATGCATGTATTAGTGATTTTATAACATGGGTTATGGTTAAATTCTTGATATCTTCACTGCTTTCATCTACTCCTCCATGAAGGGTAGGGACACTCCCTAGATTGGGAGGTGTGCAGGGATATATGGTCTATGGTTGGAGGTAAATCACCTCGATGATGCACCCCCTTTACATTCAATTGATCAACCTTTAGATAAATCTTATTCATGGCTATTATTCTAATATTGAGATAGTTTTGATTCTCATATGTTATGGTGAACATTGTAATTATTAAATTTGATATTTAGTGATATAAATTGTAATGTTGTAAAATATGATATGGTTTATTATTACACCAGATTGCTATATAATTTTATTTTATTCTAGATATTGTAACAACAGTGGTTGTACTTGTAATAAAAGCTATAAATATGATTATAATCTATATTTTGTGATGCTATGATAGGTTTCATACTTCATGATTTATTACTTGACTGTTTGGTACCTAAATGGATCACTTCATTGACCATTAAGTTAATGGTAACTGAATAAATGTTACTAGATGAATTTAAATAACAAAAAAAAATCATTATTTGTAATTAATGATGTGGATGAATTGATGTGTATTTTTTATATCATGGACTAATTGTATACACATAATATTTTCAAACTTTATCAGTTATTGAAGCTTTCTCTCTTGTAAGAACCCATCAGGTCTCAATCTATTTAAGTGAACACCTTAAAGGGTGCACCAAGAAAGGGGTGGGTAGCCCATTGGTGCTTCATAGGATTGTTGTCCCCTATACCAACACTTTATATCTACACAACCATCTCCTATACACTTCCCTAATATTTTCCTCCTCCCTTACACACTCCTTCAAGAAATTCATCTCCTTAATTAGCCATTACCTAAGCCTAAAACCAATTTTGACATTGATCAAACAATGTCAACCTAGGATGGCCCTATGTCCTAATCTAAATTTTCATGTTATGGCTCTAAGTGGACCTTGGCTGACCTAAATTAGGACCTAACTTATTTTTGTCAATTAATCATATAGAGTCAAATTGTGATAACCCTGTTAGCTAAACTTTTAGAAAGGTTTAGGGTTAAATTCAACTATATATACACATTCATTTATCTATTTATTAGAGAGACAATGAGTTAATTATTCATTTACACTTTTCTTTATAATATGATTTTTAACCATTCTACTTGAGGAGTCACTGCTTAGGGTTTATACTTGGACAAGAATATTGTCTTATGGAAAAGTCTTGGATGATTAGGCTTATCTTAGTGATCCTTAAAAACCATATAAACATCTTATAAAGCACCTTTATTCAAAGGAGAGATTGAGTCTTGATGGGTTCATATTCAAAGTGATTATCATTAACTTTACTCCTCTATATTAGTAGATATATGTAGCATAAGTAATGGCTTTTGAGCATATTTCTCTTCCCATGCATTAGAATTATATATGTACATCACTTAATTAGAGTTATTCCATACATGTTTACCTTTTATGTTTATTACCCCACCTTTTTCAATAATATTTTGTGACCACTAGATTAGATTCTAATTTACTTTGCAGAGACTTTGTGAATATGAAAACATAGGATTTAACTAGGGTTATTGCATGGTGTTATTTGACTAGAGGATTTGGAACCATCTCTAGTGATTTTATTGTGGTAAGAGATACCATGGTTAGGTATATAAGATCCATCTTGGTCATGAAATTGAATATATAATGTATCAAAAAACAAAAATTTAAGTAGGATTTATCTTCTTCAAGTTAGGATTGATTAATAGGTCAGTTGTATTTTCCTTTTTATATATTCTAGTGAACTCTACATGAATAAAACCCTTGTATGTTTTATTTTAAAAATTAATTTTATCATAATATTATATATTTTTATTTTTAAATTATTATATCAAACCTATCAATACAGTTCTAATAGTTTGTGTGCAAGTTCAACACATAGGTGTTCTAAAATGACTATTTTTTTATCTATGCAGGTCTTCTCTAAATATAAGTGATTAGATAAATCAGATCAACATAATATTATTCTTAATTTATAGGATTAAATTCATATTCAAGACCATATAATCTATTTTAAATTCTTCTTTTTCATCATCTAGGC
Organism: Torreya grandis; assembly: GCA_037957365.1. Lineage (NCBI taxonomy): Eukaryota > Viridiplantae > Streptophyta > Pinopsida > Cupressales > Taxaceae > Torreya > Torreya grandis. Next base: position 3,272,792 of record JARHVA010001189.1, read on the forward strand.
TTGTAGACATAGTCGAGCAAGTCAACTCTAATTATAGTTCTATTTTTCAACATACAGGTTTTGTAGACTCCATCAACCTAGTCGACTCTATTCACATAATATTAAAGTTAATAATTGAACAATAGATCATAAAATTTTATAACTATACATATTAAAAATTATGAATCTTGATTCTAACCTTGTCTATCATTTCAATTTTTCAATTACAATATTGTTTTTCACAAGTTTGCAATCTATAAAACTATAAACCTACAAAAAATTGGGTTGACTAGCTCAACACACTTATATATCCTATCTTCTCTATAGATGACATAGTTGACCAATTATAATGTGTTCTTCTAGATCTTGGTTCCACATAATAGTCATAACTTTGTAGACTCTATTATGTATATTTTGCATATAGTGTCACCTAAACTGACTTTGTACTCTTCACAGTTAAAGGAATTAATCTATTTTTGATATTAGTTCACTTTTAATTTTAGTTGTCTCCATTATTAGAGTAATAAAAATAGAATAATTAGGTGGTTTTTCATTTTACCAATTTGTCACATTAATTTTCTCATTTTCACACTTTTCCAAATCAATTTACACTAAAAATCATTTAACATTTTTCTTCCAAAGGTCTACCTACTTGTATTTCATCACTAAAGGGGAAGCCAACTTGGTTTTATATCCAAGTATAAACATGTTTTTGATGATATATATTGTTAAATCACTTGACACCCTTATAACTATGGGTTTTTGAAGTGAGGGGATAAGCACCAATACCAATCCATTACTATTGCTAATACAAATCCCTTCTAGTTTAAACTACCTAAAACTATCTAGATTTTTCTTTCTAGTTCCTTCTTACAACAAAATCCCCATCACATTAATTTCAATTTTTTTTAATAACTTAAGAACATTTAGGAATGACTAATTAGTTAAAATTTACATTCTAGTTTATTACTTACTCTTTGAACATTGTATTTTATATTGCAAAACTTGAATTAGCTAATGTTAGTGCAAGATTTTATCTATGTGTTTCGATTAGATAAACCACATTGACCTAATTAATTATTTGATTCACTTTATTTGCTTAGATATTATATTTCAAAAAAATTCCATGTTTTCATAACACTGTCATCCCTATCTACATAGTTTGTTACAAACTATCAAATATTTCTTACCTCTAGTATATAGTTTCTTGATATGATTATTTATCTTTTTAGTTTATTCAATTAACCCTTTAAATCACACAATCAACCTATTGAATTGTGTATCTTTTTCATCTATTCAATTTATCCATTTTCAGTACATAGTTGAGCCATAAAATTGTGTATCTTTATTTCCCATATTAGTTTTATCATTTTAGAACACAGTCAAGTAGTTTGACTATGTGTCTTCCATCCTACTCTGTGGACCTTTTCTTCAAACTTTATTTCCCTAGTTGACTATGTGCCTAATATTCAATATTATTCTATGTGTGGCCAACTTTATCCTTTTTTTCCTCCTTACTTCCTAATTTCATATTCTACCTTTAAGCATCATGAAATCCCCTATCTAAATCTTCTTGGATAACCTGAATCCATTTAGACACTATTTGGGATGTTATTTTATTCCTACCTTTTCTACCTAAGAAGATCATCACATTTGGAGCACCTTTTTGCCTCACTCATCTTTCAATTTCAGCATGGTTCAAATCACTCCAATAGATGATATTGGTTGATCAAACCCATTCCATACTTATCAAGATAGTTTTCACCTTCATACATATTACATATTATGGGGGAAATTGATACACGCCTAACAAATAACCCCATAGGAAACCTTATTAACACCAAAAACCCAACTCCTATCAATCCACCACCTAGTAACCATCCCCCTAATACTAATTTGGGGAATCCTCCTACCAACACCAACCCATCAATTGATATAACTCAAATTCTCTCACAAATAGTGAAATAAATGAACATCATGCAAATATATAACACCTCTCAGATGATTCAACTACAACATCATTTGATAAATATGGATAGTCAACCTCCCATTCTTCTTCCCCAAAATAGTAAATTTTTTATCCATTCACCTCTTAAAAATGTTTTAGGAAATGTTATTCCCCAATCTATCATGCTTAATAAGATGATTAAACACATTAAAAATGAGAATTTATCCCATTTCATTATATCTATTTATATTGGTAATATATCTCCAACTATTTTGATGCATCTTTTCTCAAGGCATTCGGTAATATTTATAAAGATTGGATCCAAACTAGTACCTTCACCACTTTTAGTTAAAAACCTTCATCAGTGATGTATTAGAATGGTATAACCAACTTGCCCAACATTCTATACAAAATATTGATGATTTATTCAGTCCTTTAGTTAATGAATTTCAACATAAAGATCTTCCCAAAAATTGTGTTAGTCATTTCATCAATGCTAAGTAATCCCCTACCAAATCAACTTATGATTTTATAAAATGATAGAAATCTTTGGTTCACAAATCTGATCACAACATGAATGATGAAAAATTGTTAAAGTTTTTCATAATGGACTTAACATCTTCCCTTTAATAGAAGGTTCAAACTTTTTCTCCCCAAACTTTAAATGATACTCTTGACCAATCTAAATGTCAAGATTTTCTAATGAAATAGTTTGATCTTAATCACTAAAACCATCAAGATATATTTCCAACATTCAACCAATATAATAACTAATAATCCTCCTCAACCAAAACCATGAGTATCCAAAATAGAAAATCCCCAACCTTCCCATATGACATTAACCATGTAACAAATAAAACAACTTCTAGCAGCTTCTAAACCATCCCATATGCCATTAACCATGTTATAAATAAAATAGCTTCTAACAGCATGTAAACCATTCATGTATACTAATAATCCCATTAAATGGTATTATCCTAACCAATTCTATTGGTTTCATGTTGATATAGGTCACTCCCACAAAACATGTCATGGGATTATAAAATTTTTCATTTATTTTATGCTATGTGATTCATTCAATCATGATGCCATGCTCAAAATCTATCATCATGCTTATGTTAATGATTCTCAAAAGAAACAAGCTTGAAAATCTTCTTCCTCTAACAATCCAAACACTTTCTCTACCTCTAACCCTCAATAATCAAACAAGGATATTTATGTGATTGACACTAATTATGATCAATACCATACCAAATTCCCAATATGTGAATGTCACTAAGATTAATTATAGATGAAAACCTACCCAAAAAGATATTATTACAAAACCAAATAAATTATCTTTAGAAGAGTAACTTATTAAAGACACTAATACCACTAACTTACCTTAAAAAACTAATGAGGAACCACTTCCTCAATCTGAACCTTCAACTAATTCTCTTCCTACTAAACATATTTTAAATTCTAAGCCTTGTGTTGGTTCTTCCTCTTCTAAAAATCATTGGAAATTCTTAAAGGATCTTAACTCTATGCCTTGAAAAATTCCTCTCATGGAGTTAGTTAAAACTTCTCCCTATCATCATAAGTTCCTAATGTGACAAATCTAAGAAATCAAAGAACCATATTCCTTAGAATTGGAACAACCTTCACTAGCCTCAATCAATAGAAATTCATACCATTAAACCTATTTTTCCTTCTTCAAAACCTTCCATAGAGTTACTTGAAGAGGACATGATATATTATCAAATTCTCTTTCAAGCCAATAATCCACCTCTCTTTATCAAAATAGCCATTAATATCACCCTTATTCAAAAAGTATTCGTAGATGAAGGTTTGATAATTAATGTGACATCTCTTTAGCCCATTCAATAACTTGAATAAAATAAAGATCATCTCAATAAAACTCATTTAACATGTCATGAATTTGATGATACCAATCAAAATACATTTGGTTTTATTTGGCTCCCTCTTACTATTAGACCTAGAACTATACGTACTAATATTATGGTTCTTTACTTACCATTATCCTATAATATACTCATAGGATGCCTATGGACTCATTGCATGAGGGATATTACCTCTTATGGAAGATAACATATCAAGTTTATTCATAATGGAAAATGGTATAAACATGAGGTTGGTATTAACCCATGGAGTATTCAGCTTCCCAATCCTAAATATCAATATTGGATTCTCACTATTACAAAAATTAATAGTGCACCTTTACTTGAATTCATCAATATGAATCCAGAATTATAGGTCACTCTTTATAATTTTTATGATGATGAGCCAAATTATTTTCAAAACACATGAAATACTACCAAGTTTCCTCCTTACATTTCACAGTGGCTTCCTCCTTCCTAGTTACCTCATGATCATACCATCTCTCTTATCACATAGTTCAATGATTTTCTTCCTCCATGTAAATTAAATAAAGCATATTAAATAGAATATGATTTCACTTGTAATGATTATATAGTGTCCAAATAATTTGAATACCATTTAAACATGTTACCTCATAAATTTATCAATTTAGGTATCTCACCTTCGGAAGTTTCTTTAGATACACAAGCTTGCACTATCTCTCCCACCTATGATGATAAATACATTATGGGCCAAGCTCAATCAAGAGACTTGTATGTTCAACACTATCATGAAAAATTAGCTAAAATACATTATTTTTACCATAATGTTGATAATATTTCCATGAATATTAAGTTATAACCTAAATGCCATGTAGCTCCAATTAATTCTCCACTTCTCAATACTCCTTATGTGGTTGAACAAATATTACCTCTCACAACTTCAAAACTTATAAAACCTTATATACCTCCTATAATACCCATCACTTAATGAGATCCTCTCCCCATCAATGACTCTAAAGATACCTATTATTAAACCCATTGAATCCAATCAACCTTCTTCCATAGTTTTACCTACTCCCAAGATCATCATTGATACCAAGGCCACAACTTTATACCAAATATATTTTGAATATGATCATCATGGTAAAAAAATCATTTATCTTAAATTAGATGTATAATATTATGGACCTTTGCTTATGTTACTTATCAATGAATCCATACTTGAGTTTTTCTATGCCTAAGAACCTCAACTTCCTCGACAAGATAACAAACTTGGGAATTTGAAATGAAAGGCTCCTCATTTTAAAAACTTCATTTCTAGAATCTATTATAAAAATGATCGCATTTCCTCTCTTCCAAACATTCCATATCATTTTCAAGATGAAAATTTTATGCTTATCAAATAAACCATCAGGATAGAATATGACATACCTTCATGCCCTCAACTTATAATAGTTTGTAGATAACTCACACCAACTGATCATGATAATTTTAATCTATTTTTTAATAAATATCATGAGACTTTTACTTAGTTGTATGAGGGCATGCCTGACATCAATCTTAGTATCATTGTGTATAACATAATTACATACCCCAATACCAAACCCACTTGGAAAAAAATAATGAAAATTGCCCCCAAAGTTTCCACCCTATGTCATAAATAAATTATCAAACTATTAGGTTCCAATTTTATTAAAACTACAGACTATTCTGAATGGGTTTCAAACATTTTTCCCATCTACAAAAAAGTCATAATGGTTCTTTGCATTTGTATTAACTTCCACAATCTAACCTCACTTATCCTAAGGAAAATTTCCATTACCTTTGATAGATGACATCATAGATTCCACTAATAGATAAAAATTGTTGTCCCTCAGGGATGGTTTTTTATGTTACAATTAAATTCACATCACTCCTACATACTAATAGATGACAACATTCAATGTTGAATGGGGTAGCTATTGTTATGTTAAGATACCCTTTGGCATTGAAAATGTTGAATATACCTATCATCTAGATATGACCCACATTTTTTATGATATTATACATAATATATTTTAAACCTATGTGGATGATCTCATTTCTAAATCCAAATTTTGTAAACCCCATATCTCTAATCTAGACATAATCTTTGATCAACTCATCAAGTACAAAGTTAGACTCTACCCTTATAAATGTCTCTTTGATGTTACACCTAGTACATTACTAGGGTTATTAGTCTCTCTTTATGGTATTGATGTAGATATTGCTAAAATAAATGTTATATTCAATGACAATTCATCGCTCCATTCTATAAATTCTTACTTACCTCAGTAAGCTTGGGACAATCTCATGATTCATCCTTGAAATGGCTTATCATATATACTCTATTAATTCCCTTCTTAAGAAATTTAATGCTCTGGAATGGATTTATTCTTGTCATAAGGCATTTATCAAGATGAAATAATCTTTGATTCATCTAGTTACCCTTATTCCACCTTCCAATGATTGTCCTTTGATTTTGTGCACTTATTCTACTCCCATCTTAATTAGGGCAATGCTTACCCAATAAGATGATATTGGAAGAGAGTATGCTATTTAATATATTAGTCGAGGCATCATCAATTATGAAAAATTTTATACTAAAGTGGAACATGATTGCCTTGCTATTTAGTTTGCAATTGAAAAGCTTCGTCATGACATGCTCTATCAGACAACCTATGTCATAGTTCATTCTGACCCACTTATTCACTTTTTATCCAAAGCATTATTATCTAGAGATATTATTGGCAATTGGATGGTTATCTTAATAAAATTTGACCTTTGAATCATAAAGTAAAAAAATTTCAAAGGGAAAGTCATTGTTGACCAACTTACAGTGGCACCTATACCCACTACTAATCATCTTCAAGATAGTCTCCCTAATGAGGAAATTATCTATATTATAATTCTTAATCAAATTATCTATCTTGAATATTACTTTCATAAATTTACTACTAATTTATAAGTAAGTAATCAAGAATATACCTATGTGATTCCCAATATTACTAAATCCAAAGTAGTTATTAAAGAACTTCTTGAAAGCACCATCAATTTACATGAAGAAACTTGGATCCTACACTTTAATGGAATCAAATGTCTCCAAGGAGATCGAGGAGGTTGTATTATAAATAGTCCTCATGGTAAAATAATCCCTTTGGCATTCTATCTCACCTTTTATGTTACTAACAACATGGTAGAATATGAAACATTAATACTAGGCATGAGAATGGTATTTGAATTATATATTCCATATCTACATTATTTGGGTGACTCCCAACTCATATATCATCAAGTTAACAATGATTACCAATGTAAAAGTGAAAATATTATCACTTACTATAAAATGGTTATTAGCCTTTCCAAATATTATTTCCTCTTTTACCATTGAAACATTCCAAGATATAAAAATATCTATTAATGATTCTTGTTTCTTTGGAATTTTTATTTCATCCACATCATGTTCTTAGTGATTCCTAATTTATTATTCAAATAGTAAAGTCCCCATATTCAATCCAATAATAAGATTCACTTATTTGTCATATTGAGTTTGTCACCATTTGACATAGCCCATGGTATAAATACATTATAATATTTCTAAAACATCAAACTTATCCTCCAAACATATATTATCATGAAAAGACTAGAGTTTCAAAATAATTTTTTAAGTATATCTCTTGATACAACACCATTTATTATCACAACATAGAATGTACCCTACTCAACTATCTAATGAAATAATATGTCCCTCCTATCCTTGGAAAATCACATGGGGGGATTTTGTGGTGGTCATTGTAAAAGGCATGCTACAACACATAAATTGTTACGTATGGGATACATTTGACTTGCTCTCAAAAAGGATGCTATCAATTTCACTAAAAAGTGTAGACTTTGTCAAATCCATGATGATCTCATCTATTCATCACCACTCAAGCTCTAAAATGTGGAATATACTTGGCCATTTTCCATGTTGGGATTAGATCTCATTGAAAAACTACCTTGGTCAAAATATGGGCATGTTTTTATCATCACAATGACTAAATATTTTACAAAATGGGTAGAATCCATGCCTCTCATCAACATTATGAGAACTAATATTTATAAATTTATCCTTAACCAAATCAATTATCATTTTGTATATCCCCATACTATCATTTTTTATAATGGTGACAATGTCAATAATAAGTATGTGAAGTAGTTATGCACTAAATTAAAATATCCCATAAATTATCCACACCCTATGATCCATAATGAAATGGAGAAGTTGAGGCCAAAAATAAATTTCTCAATAAAATCCTTAAAAAATACAATCCATGAAACCTTCATGGATTATCACTTCCATTTATATCCTACACTTTGGGTCTATCATACTAGCATTCATACTACTATTGGGGAAATATTATTCTCACTAGTTTATGGTTCTGAGTTTATCTTACCATTAAAAGTTGAGCTTCCCTCCTTACATAAATATCTTCATGGTATCATTACTGATGAATAACTATGTGAACCTAAACTTCATGCTTTTGATCTTATCGATAAAAACCATCTAGCCTCTTTGCAACATAATCCCCAAAATAAGACTTATATCACCAAGAAATATAATAAAAAGGTTAAAGTCTACACACTTTTAATGTTGGTTATCTAGTCCTTAAGTTAGACTATACCCATGATAAAGAAGGCATTGAAAAATGGTGGGTCCCTTAATTATTGAAATATATTCTTGGTCTTAGCACCTATTTCCTCCAAACTAATGAAGGTCATATTTTTAAAGAGCCCACCAAGGCCATATATATACCCATTTTTAGATATTTACTTTCTTATCATACTTTATATATGCTATTTTACTAATATTTTTTGTGGGATTTATACATAGGTATCACCCTCTACAATAATATCTTTTTACACAAACCTTAGTTCCTTCTCTTGGTCATTTGGTTTCCTTTTATCATGATTTGCATTGTAATAACATGGATAAAACTTGGTTTTCCTTATGAATTATTTTTGATTTTATTGATTTATCATTTTCCAATGCTTGTTATAGCCTCTTGGGTTTTTATTTTTTGAGTTTCAATGTAATACCATGGATAGGACTAGGCCCTCCTCAAAAATACCATTTTTGCAAATTTCCACATACTTTGTGCACCCACTTGGGGTTATCTTTTATGAATAGCAATGTAATACCATGGATAGGACCAGGTTCTCATAAAATCACCATTTTATTTGATAACACCTTTGTTCTAACAAGCATTCCTTTTCTAGAATGTTAAGAAATGGTTGTAAGTTTGTGATCCCATATTCTCGACTTTGGTTTTTATTTATTTAATGGTTAAATCTTACACAACAAACTATCTTAACATGTTTCCCTCCCCTTACATACATTCTTATGATAAGGAATCATACTTACCTGTCATTGTATCCCTTTTCACCTTTATCACATTTTTTATGATTTCAAGTAATTCAAATTATTTCATGTTCATTTCCCTTGATTTGTTTTCATTTCATTCCATTTTAGATAAAACAAGGTAAAATTCAAGGTAACACTTTTATTTCACATGAATAAACAAGCCTCTTAGACATCATGCTCTATATGTTATTTTTATTATCAACCAAGTCCAAATTTTTCAAATGATAGTTACTTTTTTCACCTATGTTTGATTCTCTAAATCCATATGGTTCTATAAGGAATAGAATAAGATATCAAAATTTAAAATCCAAGTCATTTAAATTAAAAGACAATGATTAAAAGTCAAAAGTCAAAATCATAACAAAATAAGTGATTTATAACACATATCCTATCTCCAATTGAATCTAAAAATCCAAATTTGGCCTCATGATATAGCTAATATCCATTGGGGTGTAGTAGCCTAGTATATTTGGATAATAAAATTCAAAAAAAACTTTAGTGCTACCTACTTTCTCATGTAAGTACCCAATTTTCAGAATAGACCCATGAATCTATAAGGGTTCCTAAGGAATGAGGAACACATTTTGGGAAGGTAGGTCCATTTTAATTTTCATGCATATAGCCTTCATGGGATGATATTCATAATTCATTTGATGACCTAAGAGTTGTGGGTTTAGGAAAAGTTCTTCAGAGTCCTTAATGTCAATGGTTCTCTTGTTTTGAAAAACCTAATTTAAGTTTCTTGACTTTGATAAAGATTTTGTCTACCTTGATTTCTCCTCAATTTATCCCACCACCCATTCATTTGACCCCTTGATAGGAAAGTTTGAATCTAAATCTATTTTCCCATTTCTATATTCCCTCTTCCTCATATCATAAAAACATGCTAGCACTATTTTTTTTTAAATTTTATCTATCTTAAAAAATATATATTCTACTTGAGTGACTATGGATTACTTTATTTACACCATTGATTTGCCTTGGTTTATTTTTAGATTTTCCATTGTTATACCTCTTTTTTTGGACTCTTGCATCTATTTATATATTTTTTTGTACTTTCTCTTTTTAGAAAACTACATTAATTTCTATTTTTAGTACTTTTTCCATTTTTTAATGAGGTTGGCTTGCTACTTCTCACTTACCAATGTTTTTTCCCTTTTATGAACTTTTCCATTGATGATTGAGTAGGGATTATTATTGCTCACTCATCAATGTTGTTTTACCATTTTTCCCCATCTTTATTTAAGTAAGTATTGTTATTGGTTTCACATTGATGTCTGATTACCATTTTTACTTGTATCCTTAGTTTGACTTGGTTTTTTTTTATTACTTAAGGTATTCTTGTTTAATTTTTTTGGTCATTTAGTATCCTTGGATTTTTTGTTACTTGATTTAATCTAAATTTTAGCTTGGTCATTTGGTCCTAAATTAGCATTTATCACCCCAACTTACCAAATTTACAAGTACATCTTGCCTACATTATTTTAGTTATCTTTTCTTTCCTACATTTATTTGTTTTTGCTCTTTTGTTTTGAATCCTTGGGTTTGTCTAAAGTAGTCTCTATGCCCTCCACAATAAAAAGTACAAACACAATAAAAAACCATTCAATGGTAAAGGTAAGTCAAGGTATTCATACCTTACTTTTTTATTTATTTACTTTTTAGTCATTTACTTTTAATTATTTTACATTTTAAAATAATGCAATTTATTTAGCTTCAGTGTTGTGTGTTGTTATGTTCTTTTCTTGAAGCACCATCCATGTTGCACTTGAGTGAAACATGATGATATTTGAGTGGGGCATATGTATACACATAAAATTTTCAAAATTTATCATTTACTGATGCTCTCTTTCTCTTGCAACAACCCTTCGAGTCTTATTCTCTCTGAGTGCATGCCTTTAAGGATGCACTGGGAAAGGGGTGGGTAGACCATTAGTGTTTTACAAGATTATTATCCCCTATACCACCACTTTCTATCTACATAACCATTTCCTATACACTTCCCTAAGTTTTGTCTCCTCCATTACACACTCCTCCAATAAATTCACTACCTTAAATATCCCTTAGCAAAGCCTAAAACCTTTATTTTACATTTACTAAATAATGTCATCCTGGGCCAACCCTATATCCTAATTGATATTTGCATTTTATGGGTCTATGTCAGCCAAGGCTAACCTAGACTGAGACCTAAATAATTTTTGTCAATTAACAATATAGATTCAAATTTGTCCAACCCTATCAATTAAACTTTTGAAAAGTTTTAGGGTTAGATTCAACTATATATACACATTCATTTGTCCATTTATTAGAGAGACAAAGGAATTAATTATTCATTTGTGCTAATTTACAATCTACACTTCAACCATTATACTTGAGGATTCATGGATTAGGGTTTATAATTGGAGAAGAATATTGTCTTGTGGAAATGTCTTGGATGCTTAGGCTTATCTTAGTGATCCTTATAAATCATAACAACCTCTTGTGAAACACCTTTGGACAAGGGAGATATTGAGTCTTGATAGGTTCATCTTCAAGGTAAGTATCTCTTACTTTACTCCTATAATTTAGTATACAAAAGTATCATAATTAATGGATTTGTAATATATTTATCTCTTTATGCATTACGGTTATATCTATACATATAATAATTAGAATTATTCTATGCATGTTTACTTTTTATGTTTATTACCCCTAATTTGTGCCACAAGATTTGTTGAGCACTAGATAATATTTTACATTAATTTGCACACTCTTTGTGAATATGGAAACATATGATGTAGCAAGAGTTACTGTATGGTGTTTCTTGAATAGAGGATTTGAAACCCTCTCTAGTGATGTTATTATGGTAATATATCCCTTGGTTAGTAATATTAAATCCATCTTGGTCATGACCCCAAATATCTAATGTGTCAACAAACATAAGTATAAGTAGGATTAATCTTCTCAGAGGTAGGATTGATTAATAGGTTAGTTGTATTTTCATTTATATACACTAATT